>NW_019293674.1:0-32094 GCF_000500325.1 Leptinotarsa decemlineata
GGGAGTGTTCAAGTGACTTGGTACATTGGATTCCACCAAGAGCGATATATAATCAGAAATACGCGACAGACTGTGGCGTTTCAAATCCACTGTGAATCGCTACTTCCGCCCAGGCACCGCTCTAAGAGCGCCTCCAGGATTTTTCTGTAGTGCTTGTGTTTTATTCTTGGAAAATACTGAATATTTACTCTCGAATCTTGATCTGTGAATCAATAATAATTTTTAGTAAGTTTTGAACATGTCAGTCTGTTTTTAAAAAAAATCTGTTTAAAATCTGTTTTTCCGTTAACCAGCTGTCGCACCCGTACGAACGACAACCCTCAGAAGTCGAAACTTGTGCGAGCTAAGGATTAACGAGGTCTTACCTTTCAACGTGTGATTCCTAACACGGGTTGGACGGTAGCAAGTGGAGATCGATCGTTCAGACTAGGGCTTGAACCACCGACCAACACGGCAGTCAATTCGAGTGAGTGAACAAAGCACCCACGCCGAACCGCTTGGCTACCGACTGACCATCAATGTTCAACATATAATAAACAACAGAATGAACTGGAAGTGAGTGTGATTGTTTGGTGAAGTTTCATGGATTATATTCTCAAATATTACACACCGAGGTGTTATTAATTGCGAAACAACAGTAAATGAGGTTTATTCCATCAATTAGCTTGGTTCATATTTTCAGCATTGGTTTTATTCAACCCCACTCACTTAATGATTCCAATTAATGTTGAGAACTGGATTTTTGTGAATAAATTGAATACGATTATTTTAATGTGCACAGTTTTCTAAATTATACAAATATCATATTTATATAGTCAACTAGCAAGTTTTCTAACCCATTACCTCAGAGATGACATTCATGAATGAGCGGACAATTTGAATAATTTGTGATGCAAAAACAAATAATATCGATTCGTTAATGTGTTGATGAATTCTGCAATTTGGTGTTACATCAGATATTCATACAAAATGAAGGGAATATTAGCTGAAAGGTGGTAGGCATTTGTGTTTTTATGCTGTAGTTACATTGCCATATGTTCCTTGTTTCAAAAGTGACTGGTAGAAAATTGTCATTTTCTTTTTGAATTTTTTTTCCTTTCGGAAAAACACATCTTAGAACTCAACCATGAAGTCCTCCTTCATTTGTTGTACAGAATTAGACAGCATGTGAATTGAGTGAAAATTTCTGGAGGTTATTTGCTTTTCTTGCACTCAAAGTCTGAGAATATGTAATCAACAATATGTATTTAATGATATTTTATGAGAACAAGGTCAATAATGATAAATTAAAAATTTTCTGTTGGTCCTCCAAAGGCTTCAATAACACTATGTAATAGTCGCTGTTGATGGTTTTTCCCTTTTCAAGATATTCGATTGATACTATACCATGCGGTTTGATTCGATTGGAAAGACCCACACCCTAAATCGGTACGACCAATAAGCTCAACATCAAGGACATCAAGGACTTGAGAGGATACAGGATGGACACATCAGAAGGGTGGCATTATATGCATCCCCCTGAATAACCACCAGTATGCTAATCAAACCGGCAAATCGACAGATTTAGCATTAAACAACCTTGTAGAGAAAAATCTCCCAATTGCGGTTGCTGCATTTCCCAATATTGAAGGAGCATTTAACAATGCACTACCTAAATCAATAAGGTCATCTTTCACTAGGAAATGTATAAAATCGACCATAACTGGCTGGATCAATGCCATGCTAGTAAACAGAACTGCAACTACGATTCTTCAAGGCAAGGCCATTAGGTTCAGTGTCACCAGGGGTTGCCCTCAAGGTGGGGTACTATCTCTCCTTCTGTGGTCGCTCCTGATGGATAGTTTGCTTGATGCCCTCGACAAGCTTATGTAGATGACTTTGTCATCTTGGCAAGGTCCAGGCCAGGAAGGGTTGCTTGTAATATCCTTCAAAGCACGTTGGGAGTTGTTCACAGTTGGTGGCTGAGGAAGCAGATGTCTGTCAACCCCAGCAAAACTGTGATAATCCTCTACACCATAAGGGAAAATTGAACGAGCTAACGCTATTTTTCCCTAATGATGAGGTCATTCCATTTGGAATGGGGGTGAACTATTTTGGCATTGTCCTTGTTAGAAAACTCACCTGGAACGCCTTGGAAAAAGTTACACATAAATCCAGACTGCCTCTATAGAGATGTCGAAAAATATGTGTAAAACTTGGGGTTTAGTCCCCAAACTAATCCATTGGATTTATGTAATGATTGTCAGACCAATTATCACTTATGGTGCAATTACCTGGTGGCCGGAGGATTTACAGAAAACGGCCCAGGTGAAGCTCTCTGGCTTACAGACACAGGCTGTCTGGCCATCGGTGGTGCCATCAGTCAGTCAGCGGCCATGGAGATCCTTCTAGATCTACCTCCTCTCTACATTTTACTGGAAAGAGAGGATAGATGGACTGCATACAGACTTGAGCACATTGCCAATTCCACAAATCAATTCAATGCATCGTGTAACAGACTAATGGTTGACACTGGAACTCACAACATTATGACTTTATCTATCCAACTGTCAACTATGAACTGCCTCTTTACTCCCGAATAGAGAGGACTGGATCCTCCGGGAGAAGGAAATATAGCAGATAGTTGTTGTTTCACTAATGGATCAAAAACACCTTTCGTTCTGGTGCAGGTGTTTTTATTCGCAGACGGAGGACAGAGAGAGACTACCTGCCTAGGAACCTATACGACTTTATTTCAAGCGGAATTTTACGCTATTGAATTGTATGTGGAGAGATTGGAAGAATCCAACCTTACACACAAGCCAATAAAAATGTCGGACAATCAAGCGGCGTTGGAAGCTCTTGGATCCTACCGAGCAACGTCTAAATTGATAGCAAATTGCCAAAATCAACTCTCCTCGATAGGAAGACTCAACAACAGATTGTCTCTGGTCTGGATTCCTGGCCTTACTTGCCTCAAAGGCAGTGAGGCTGCTGACGCCCTTGCAAAGGAGGCTGTTACAAGCAGCTTCATCGGACCAGAGCCTGTCATTGGCAAACATTGAACACCTGGATGGCAGAAAGGCAAAACTTCTAACAGAATTTTCCAGGATTGGCTTACTCCAAGGCGTTTATTCACCCTTCGAAGCTTGATACCAAACAGCAGTGATGAACTACGATGTCTAACAGGCCTTCTCACAGGTCACTGTCATTTGAATCATCACATGCAGAGACTTGGACTATCGGAAGACAGTGTGTGTCGCCTCTGTCTGAAAAATGATGAAACTGCAGAGCATATACTTTGTGCCTGCCCCGCTGAGGACTGAATCAGGTTTTTTGAGTTCGGCAGATTCGTACTCTCACCATCTGACCTGAAAGACCACTCACCATACAAACTAATCGACTTCGTTGAGAAGCTGGGTTTATTTGGTCGAGTGTGAATGGGTGTGAGCCACAATAAACCTTTGTGGGTTGCGGTGGAAGGTCGAATAAATCCACTCACTTTACACCTACCTACATACACCAGAGGTTTCAAACAATACATCGCAAAGAATAAACTGCCTGAGAACATTTTTCTGACTGAATCTGACTGACTGAATCACCAGCTATTCAAATCCAACGTAAGGATTTTCCAGTAATTTTTTCTCCACAATGGCTGACCTTAACTGTCTGATTCTTTCAACAGGTCAATATAATAAATCAAAATTGATTATGGTTTTTCGGAAATTAAACGACACATTAAAAATTTGTTAAATTTTCAGTGAAATGGCCTCCGAAAAAAATTCAATGAAATCCGTTCTCTTCAAATCTCCTCAGTATCAGTCACATTTTTCAATTTTCAAAACGCCATTCAAAACTACGAAATGGGCAACTTTTTTTAATTCGAACGTCTGTATATATCTTACATTTCCGATTTTCACATGCTTGCTCCCCTTTCTTGGCCACAAAATATATCACAAATTACAGAAAGTTCGCTGATAACAAATTCTTCGATGATGCTGAAAAGTATACGGGATTTACATTTCCATAAAATCGTGAAATGAATAAGATATACAGGGCTTTTCATGATGAGACTTAATTAGCTGTTTCTGACAAACTATTTAACGGATCAACATGAAAATTTCATAGTATGCATAAATCAATATACCTACACGCCTAAAATATTTCAGACGAAGCGGCGTTGTCGCTTCTACTATAAAGTGGCGGCTTCTCTGATTTTTCAAATGGAACACCCCGTATATAATATCATATTATGATTCATTATCACTTTGTCAACGAATTCATATACTATTTCCCTATACCTATCTATCACCGTTTAGAAGATATAAATTAATTTCGATATTTTTTTACCAAACAATTACTGCGCAACCTCTGCTGCAGGCAACAAGCGATGCAATTGAACCCAAGTTTGTGTTCAATAAACCCTACAAAATAGAAATGAAGCGGCACATAGAGTCAGATGATATAAATGAAATACGGATTTACACAGACTGCTCAAAAACCAAAGAAGACTCAGGGTGTGGAGTGTATTCCAGATCACTAAGCCTAAGGATTAAATGGGGAATGGGAGGAAATACCAGCGTGGTCCAAACAGAACTGGCTGGTATCTCAATCGCCACAAAAGAAATAACCAAGGAAGGAATTTCTGGCAAAAACATAATAATCCGCACTGACAGCAGATAATCCCTATTAGCGTTGAACATACAACGTATAACCTCAGGGCTAGTACATTATCACATATAATAATTATCCATATTAACATTATCCTGAGGTAGATTGAAGGGCACGCATTGCCGACTCTTTAGCCAAGGAAGCGGCTGGACTAAGAATTTTAGGACCCAGTGGCATCTACCTGATGACTTCGACAATTGCGGAACTAGTTAAATGTTACACCCATGCTCAATCCTCAAAGAGATGGGATGGAATCAAAGAATGTAATATTGCCAGAGCAGGAAGATGAGACTGTCAGGCATGTCCTGTGCGAGTACCCGAAGTTATCGTCAATAAGAGAGTGTGTGTTCGACGAGTCTTGGCCTACACCTGCCGATATAAAGAAGATGTCTCCCAGTGACCTGTCCACCTTCCTGGAAAGGACAGGATGGACGATGACCTAGAAGGACAACTCCTCGGGAGGATGTATTCTCAGGAATAATTTTTTTCAGGATGAAGTGAGATGTCAATAATTTATGCGGTTTCGCTGACAGAGCTTCTCTCCCACTTCTTTAACGAGTTTCCGAAATGAAATTAGCTCAGGTTCAGTTAGGTCCAAAGTAAGTGGGTCTATTAGACCCTCTACCGTAACCCGCAAGGGTTTATTGTGGCACACACCTATTCACACTCGACCAAATGAACCCAGATTCCTAACGAAGCCGATTATTTTGTATGGTGAGTGGTCTTTCAGGTCAGACGGTAAGAGTGAGGTTCTGCCAAGCTTCGAAGGGTAAATAAATGTCTTGGAATGAGACAATTCTGGAAGATTCTGCCGGAAGTTCATAGATCTTCTTGTCATCCGAGTGTTCAATGGCCATCCAGGCCACTATGGCCAGAAATCCAGATCAGAGACATTCTGCTGAGTCTTCCTATCGAGGAAAGTTGTTTTTGGCAATTTGCTACCAATTTGGACGTGGCTCGGTAGGACTTGGAAGCTTCCAAAGCCGCTTGACTGTTCGAGAATATTTTTATTGACTTGTTCATGAGGTTAGATCCTTCCAATCTCTCCTCACACAATTCAATAATGTAAATTTCCACTTGAAATACAGTCGCATAGGTTCCTAGGCAGGTTGATATCTCTGTCCTAGGTCTGCGACTGAAAGCACTTGTACCAGAATCTAGAGGTATTTTTGATACATCTGTGAACCAACAACTATCTGCTCCTGATATTTCCTTCTCTCGGAGAAGGAAATTCAATTCAATAATCAAACTGAAACGGCAGAAAGACCGTACTGTATGTACTGCAGTGAGCGGATACCATCGTTTCAATGTGTCGGGATGTCCTGAAAATATTTCCTTAGATTTTTTTCGAGTACGGTGAAAGGTGCGAATCATTTTGACAGGATAATATGAGCCTAGTGGGGACATCACTGGAGTAAACAATGCCCCAATTTCTTTAAAAATTCAGTGTGTTCGATCCATCCGTACTGTCCCGACCTAGTGTGTGCCATAAGCTATACTATAAATGATAAAGTTCCAAGTTTCAATGTTTATGTTTGGATATGTATTCCACTACGAAATGACAGTAAATATGTAACAACATTCAGGATGGTTTTGCACCAACACTATAAATCAATGAACATCCATTCTCAATAATTTCAGTCATCAAACTGAAACGTCAGAACGACCGTACTGTACGTACTGCAGACAGAAGATGTTATCGGTACGGTACTTTGGGATGCCTAAAGTTATTTTTCTCGATTTTTTCGAGTACGGTGGAGATTGCAAATCATCTTGCCAGGACATCACTGCAAGAGCATAACTGGAGTAAACAATGCCTCATTTTCTTCAAAAATCTCATGTGTACGGTTCGTCCGTACTGTCCCGACCTAGTGTGTGCTATAAGTTATACTCTGAAGAATCCATTTTCAAGATTCAACGATTATGTTTGAATTTGTCTTCCATTGTAAAATTGTGACATTGTTCTAATGCCATGAAGCAATTGTTTTAGCAAAGATTTTCGCATCGTGAAGCATGAAAACATTTTAGTAAATAGATGAAATGATAAGGTATTAATAATTGAAATGAACATTTGACGATAAATTTATTTGATCGTTAACATACAATTACTTAAGAATATAGCAGTGTACAATGTAAGAAATATGTAATAGTACTATCGTGATTGTCTTCCATGTGTTCAAACATTCTTTCTGAAAATTGCGACTTTCAATCAGACGTTCTGTAAAAATATAAGGAATTTACCTCTGCACTATTTCTTCTTATATATTTTTCAGGCATAGCATCTCTTACCACAGGCAAAGATTTAATTCCCGTACATTTTGCATTTATGATACTATTAATGACATCCTCTATCAGTTCTGTAATGGCTTTTGCAGCCTCCTTTCCGCAAACTTTCGCAGCTTTTATGTAATAACAGTCAACTATACTTTTGTAGGTTCTGAAATTGTTGGGAACATTGGAATATTTCTAGTCCTCGATGAAATTGAATACAAACCTGCAGACTCTCTCATCCTGTTCTTCAATCCAGTCAGCTGGACCATTACAGCTTTCAAAATCGTTCTTCAACTCTGCCAAGCATGGGTGGAATATACTGAATCCTTGGGGAAGAAATTAAACTTATTGAAATCACAAAGTTGTTTTTATTCGAGTAACACTATATTGTGACTTGACTATCACTAAGATTATTGATATATACAGGCTTATTAACGGTGGATGGCAAATTAGACGTTTCTAGAGAACCAGACACCCGATAACTCAACTAACATATTTCAGACGATGTGATATTGCAACTTCTATTAGTAAGTAGTATCAACTTTAATTCTTCAAATAGAATACCCTGTATATAATATTCATTTTGGAATCTATCACAAATATCCGACAACTTTCCCTACGCCTATATATAACCGATTTCAGAATATGAATTATTCGTTAGCATAAATCGAAAAGAAAAGTAGGCCCAGTATGGATCCCTGAAGAACACTCTATTTTATTGTTATTGGGGTGGTCCTCAGGGATCCATACGGGGGCTACTTTTCTTTTTGATTCATGCTAACAATCTAATAAGGTATCTTCATGATCTCACGATGGTACATATCGTTGCAGATGATACTGAATTTTAGATTACTTGTAGTACTTTCAAAAATAACTGAATTGGTCTATAAAAATGTAATCAAATGAGCTGATAAAAATCATATACCACTCAACATCAACAAAACAGCGTTGATGGAATATTCATTAGGTAATATGAATTTCATTCTCAGTGTGTTCAAATATACAGGGCTATTCAAATTCGTTTCTGTACATGGGGATCTCGTGAACGATAAGGGATAGAGTGTCGGTTAAATCATGGCAAAGTTGTATTCAGTGATGTGAAGAAATTTTTGTTTTTGGTTCTGGAGATATACAGGGACAACCAAAAAATCTCAAATTATTTTTATGACTATATCTTCTTTATTAGCAGATATATTGTGAATCAGTCCACATTTTGCTATTCGCAATTGATGTGGGCTCTCAGAATATATCCATGAATCTTTTATACAAGGTGTCATCTGACTTGGGCCTCCCCCATCTTTGAATTTTCAAATACGAACCTGTATTTTATTGTAGTTTTTGAATCGTAGACGTTCACTTCATACTGAGAAGTTGAATTCAATTTCATATTTCGAGATTTTTCAGTAATATTCGACTATAATTGTGTGAATTATTCCCTGGAAATTGGTTGACTGAATGAATAAAAACACAATAGCAACAGAAACGAATTTGAATAGCCCTGTATATAACGATCTGGAGGTCACATCTTGCTCAACAATAAAAATGCTGGGCTCACCTTAAATCACAAACTTACATGGAATCCACATATTGACCTTCTTTGCAGTAAATTGAAAAAAAATAGTTACGCACTAAGATTCATGCGAAATCACTGAAGCAAGGAAGTTTTGCTAAGTCTAGACTATGCGACCATCAATTCTCATATTCAAAACTGGGAGACACCCAAGTGAACTTGCCAAGTTTTTATGTCAGTGGTAGTTTGACCAATCAACCGACAACTGCAGTAGCAGTTGGTAGCAGTGGGAAGCTAACCTGGCTTCCCACTGCTTTGGCTAAATCTTGGTCGCACTCTAGTACTCGCCCGGAGGTAACACATTGTCTGTTCAAGGCTAATAGGGCTTGTTTGCTATCAGTGCAGATGGTTATGTTTCTGCCAGAAATTCCTTTCCTGGTAATTTCTCTTGTGGCGATTAAGATACCAGCCAGTTTTGTTTGAACCACGTTGGTTTTCTTTTTCATTCACCACTTAATCTTTATACTTAGTGATCTGGAGTAAACTCCACATCTTGACTCTGTGTTCTGTTTTATTTGTATTTTGTAGGGTTTATTAAATACAAACCTGGGTTGATTTGCATCATTGGCTGCCTGCAGCAGAGGTTACACAGTAAGCGCTTCTCGCCATAGGTTCAGCCTCAATTGACCATTGCTACTTTGAGGTTTACAGTAGCCGTGTGCAATCGTAACATGGCCATTAACGGAACCTCCTTAATGTACAGGTCCAGAGGGGTCAGACCAGTAATCAATTCCATTGCCGCGGTTGGTGTTGCTCTCATGGCTCCTGTGAGTGGATGGCCATTGCTTGTAGAACTTTCGGTCCCTATGCAATGACTCCATACGTTAACATAGGTCTCAGTGTAGATCCAGGTGACCACAAGGGGTGATAGACCCCATGTGCGTCCCACTGTTTATATAAGACACATATGCTCTTTTTGCTCTACTCTGTACGTGAAAGTTCCATGTTAGCTTCCTGTCGAGGGTAGTAGTAAGGTATTTTACCTCTCCAGAGAGGTTTAGTTTGCTTTTGAAGATCTCGGTAGATTTTAAGCCCGATAAACCATTTCAGTCTACTTGGGATTGATCGACAGTGAGTATTCCTCACACCATATTTGAGTCCATCCTGCGCTGTATCGACAGTGTGTTCACAAATTTGCTGGTCTGCAAGATCATTATGTCATCTGCATTTGCAATTGTGTAGAATCCATTACTGTTGAGTTGTTTAATCAGGGTATCCAGAACAGAATTCCAAAGAAGGGGTGACAACACCCCTCCCTCTACATCCCCTCATGACCATTCCTCTCACTGTGATGTCTTCTATATTGATACTTTTTGTTCCACTGAAGAGCATCTTGAGTATCCATTCTCCTACTACCAGGGGTACATTCCTGGAGTTTACTTGCTGGGCAATTGTTGGAAAGGTTGTTTTATCATACGCTTCCTCGATATCTATGAATATACCCATGGTAGATTCTTTGTTGTCCAATGAACTTTCAATTCCACCAACCACATGGTGAAGGGCTGAATCAGAATCAGACTGAAGGGGTTATTGCTGAAGCTGAGGCCTCTTTCGAGGCGAAAGATAAATCTTTCTACTGAAGTGGTATTGTAATGTTAGAGTGGCGCTAAAATCATTGACTCTTGATGAAGATGATTTTGATGAATGAAGCTGATTTTGAACAGAAAAACGTGTTTTTTTCCTCAGGCCCGGGATTCATCAGCCCATGTATACTCACTTTTGTAAAAGTCTGTGTCCGTGCAGCAAAGCTTGTCGTTCAAAACTTTGACGCCTCTAATGAGCGATATGTAAAGATCCTTTTCGTCTGGGTTTCTGCACGATTTCAGGTATTGGTCTATTGGCTTCAGATTTTCCTCAAGTTTCCTGAAACATAAGATTCATCCTGACTTTCCTTTCCACTATGTAACAATTCCAACTGAACTTGCACAAAAGATCGATGTCATCAATTGACAAACTAAAGATGCTTTCCGGACTGAGTACCTCGAGATTTGCCAGATATGAAACTAACTTATCTTCATCGCAACCAGCACATTCTTCAGCCGTTCCACCTGTGGATAATTCAGTTGAATAAATCTGTAGAATAGATATTTCGTTCCCAACTGTTGTCGACTAGAATCATGGAAATGTAAAAAAGAAATTTCCACATGCAGAAGGAGGTTCTATAAAAATGTAGAAAAATTTTTCAGTGTGTTTTGACACTGGCAAGTTGTCATTGTCAAAAAAAGCCAGTGACTATACCGGATGGATGACAAAGGAAATGTTCACAAAACACAAGCACTGCAATAAAATCCTTGAGGCGCTCTAAGAGCGGTGTCTGTGCGAAAGTAGCGATTCACATTGAATCGCTGGAAATGAAATCCATTTCTAAAAACAGTCACAAGAAGTTTATTCCACATGAACCCAGTCGTCCAAATGAAAGAGTTCTTAAACAGTGAAGTTCGAGGTGTACTGAGTTGAACCTCAAAATGATGAGCAGCCACAGTCCGTCGTGTATTTCTGATATGGACCGCTCTTGATGGAATCAAATGTGCCAAGTCACTTGACCCTCTCCCGTGGAGATATATACAGTGTGACCCATTTTTAATGGAAACACCCCCCTAAAATTTGAAGTTGTGAATCGATTTTAATATTTTTTTTTGCAAAATGTCAAGTACTAAAAGGTCTACCTTGGGACAAAATTTGGAATGTTTATTAAAGTTTCAGGGCATACTACAATATTTTACCTTAGCCGAAAATCGGGATTTTTTATTAGCGATTTTTTTATTGGAAAAATCACTACGCCACTGGATTCAGAGTGCCTCTGAATAGGTGTGACCAGAATTTCATGTAAAAATATTCATTATTAACAAAGTTATGACAACTCAAATTTTCGAAAACTCACACAGCTAACAGTCACAATATATCATTTATTTTATGATTTCAACAATAAAGTGCCGCCAGATGGAAAAAAAAACCAAATAGCGTAAATATTTTTATTGAAAATAAGGGAATTACATTCACACAATTCAACTAACAATGAAGCAAAAAATTTTAATGAACGTAACTAATAACTAATTATTGAAATGTTTCGATTCAGTGCAACAATTAATTCTAACTCATATTCTAGTAGCCTCTACTAATCCACCACGTATTTNATTTCTATATATATATATATATATATATATATATATATATATATGCAGGGACCGTTTTTTCAGGAAGCTGGAGGGGCATACACAAAAATGATCCCACAAGCCATAGCATTGAAGTTTGGTCAGCAAATCCTCATGTCAGACAACACTACAAGAATACATTGCATATCAATAATAATATAGCATCAATCAAATTGTTACCGTGGCAAAAAATCACGAGTACTAGAGAAATCACAAATTTTCCAATTCATTTTGGAAGCTCCAAATAATGTTATTCCCAGCTTTATTACTGATCGTGTTCATAGAATGTGCAGCTAAAAGCGGAGTTGATGTAACTTGATGACATTATGGAATGCAAGAGGCAACCCTCCATTTTTTTTTTCAGGACAGTGAACGATGTAACGTTTGATTATGTGAATTTTAAAATATAATTGGACATTTTCCTAATCTGTGAAAGTTTTATATTTCCACCTCTCAATCAATACATTCGAAACTCTAAATTTCCACTTGAGGTTGTTTACAGTTATTCGTTATCAACTTATTGCCAAACATTATATTATCAATTCTTGGCCTAGATGTCACCTATCTATACACAAATTGTTATGTGGGTACTTTAAAGTTTGCGATTGTTGAGTAAAAAAACATGTAGCGTCAATGAAAGACAACTCAACAGGATGTTTTTAATGATTTCAGCATTTCAAACTTGTGGTGTCTTGAAAGTATACAAGAATAATTATTGAACATTGAATCATTGAAAATGCGGTAGTGATATATTCAAAATTCATTTCGAAGGACTTTCTTGATTTCAAATTTTATAATAAATTCGTCACATGATTGGGCAAGACTGTTACCAGAAGGTGCAGACAGCCTCATATTAGTTTTTCAACTAGTTTTTTGCATACTAGTCTGTGACGGAAGAAGATGAAAACGAAAAAATAGACTTTGAATTGATGTCAACTGATGTTATGTCAAATAGCTGTCATTTATTTCGGTGCTATGGTAATTACCAGCATTTATCGAAAACATACCTACCAATATTTTGATATTTACAGTGAAAATTTTTTGCCAAAAAAATTATCCTATCAAATTTGTCTATTTCTAGTCATGTGTGTCGAAATAACCAATGAAACCATCATAACACTGATAACTACCCATGGATAGTTTTCACGGGTAGTTATCACTTATGTCATGACATTGCTAANATCACAACTTCCTCAAGCACGTTATTTTAGGTAACATCCCTCCGCCTTCGGCGTCGGGATGTTACCAAATAACGTGCTTTCGAAAACTGTGATAAAATTATTTCGTTAGTTATCAATGTCCTTGGGATATTATAGCTGATAACACTGTTGTGATTCTTTCTGGCCTAGTCCGGAAAGTAGGCACTTTGTCAAAGAGAGAGAGCATCTGGGATTTGAGTAATTTGCGGATGGTTACCGACAAAGTATTTCTCCTAGAACATTGTATGCGAAGAACTTCACAATCAAATAATTAGGGATGAACTGCTTGCCAATCCCAACGGTCTAGATTCTTCTGGTCGCTGACTTCTCAACCTGTCTTACAAGAAAGGCGTTTTTCCTTCTTCTTGGAAAATTTCTCGCGTTCAGCCTATTCCCAAAAAGGACGAGAAAAATCTTTCATAAACCATAGACCAGTCACTTTGCTATCAGTGATATCAAAAATCATGGAGAAAGTTGTAAACCATCATATCCTCAAATATTTGGAAAGCTTCAACATCTTGAGCGATCATCAATATGGCTTTCGGAAACAAAGGGCGACCTTCTATCGTATTTTATCCAAATTTGGGATAACGCAATCGAGAAACATGGAGAGTCAAAAGCTGTTCCACTTGATATTTCTAAGGCCTTTGACCATGTGTGGCATGGGGGTTTGTTGGCCAAACTATGATGCCATGGATTGTCGGATCATTTTTGTGTATGGCTCTCCACATACCTCAAAGAACGTTCCCTGCAAGTGGATGTTGATAGATATATCTCAAATACTTTCACTATCAACGCTGGGATTCCCCAGGGATCAATATTGTCTCGAACTCTTTTTTTATTGTAAGTCAACGACTCATTGGAAGAAACCAAGAAGCCAATATATTGCCATGCTGACGACAGCATACTTGTTTCGTCATTCTATTTGGATTCCAGGACAGCCGCTACGAAGGCACATCTTCACCAGAAGAAGGAGGTTGCATATCTTAATGAGGTGATTTTAAATTGGGGTGGAAGTCAAGAAGTTCAATTCAGTGAATATTAATGTTTCCGAACTGTATATAATAATTGTCAGGTCAGAGAATTCCGCTTTCTGCTTCGATGAATTTGTTGGGGGGTTGAACTGGACACCAATATGACTTGGCACAATCATGTCGATGGAATTGCAAAGGCTGCTGTTCCGAACCAGAAAACTGTAAACCTCAATAACTTTTGATGCTTTATAAAGCTCAGATCAGACCTTATTGGAGTATTGTTCTCATGTATGAAGCTCTGGCCGCAAATATACCCTGAAGATGCTGGGTATGCAACCTTAATAGCTTAGAACATCGAAGAG
The DNA here is from genome assembly GCF_000500325.1 of Leptinotarsa decemlineata. Classification (NCBI taxonomy): domain Eukaryota; kingdom Metazoa; phylum Arthropoda; class Insecta; order Coleoptera; family Chrysomelidae; genus Leptinotarsa; species Leptinotarsa decemlineata. Next base: position 14,179 of record NW_019293674.1, read on the forward strand.
AGGTTGGAGATTTGTCTCCTTTCAATATATACTTTCGGGGGGAGTGTTCAAGTGACTTGGTACATTGGATTCCACCAAGAGCGATATATAATCAGAAATACGCGACAGACTGTGGCGTTTCAAATCCACTGTGAATCGCTACTTCCGCCCAGGCACCGCTCTAAGAGCGCCTCCAGGATTTTTCTGTAGTGCTTGTGTTTTATTCTTGGAAAATACTGAATATTTACTCTCGAATCTTGATCTGTGAATCAATAATAATTTTTAGTAAGTTTTGAACATGTCAGTCTGTTTTTAAAAAAAATCTGTTTAAAATCTGTTTTTCCGTTAACCAGCTGTCGCACCCGTACGAACGACAACCCTCAGAAGTCGAAACTTGTGCGAGCTAAGGATTAACGAGGTCTTACCTTTCAACGTGTGATTCCCAACACGGGTTGGACGGTAGCAAGTGGAGATCGATCGTTCAGACTAGGGCTTGAACCACCGACCAACACGGCAGTCAATTCGATTTCTGAAGGTTATTTGCTTTTCTTGCACTCAAAGTCCGAGAATATGTAATCAACAATATGTATTTGATGACATTTTATGAGAACAAGGTCAATAATGATAAATTAAAAATTTTCTGTTGGTCCTTCAAAGGCTTCAATTACACTATGTAATAGTCGCTGTTGATGGTTTTTCCCTCTTTAAGATATTCGATTGATACTATACCAAGCGGTTTGATTCGATTGGAAAGACCTACACCCTAAATCGGTACGACCAATAAGCCTAACATCAAGGACATCAAGGACTTGAGAGGATACAGGATGGACACATCAGGAGGGTGGCATTATATACATCCCCCTGAATAACCACCAGTATGCTAATCAAACCGGCAAATCGACAGATTTAGCATTAAACAACCTTGTACAGAAAAATCTCCCAATTGCGGTTGCTGCATTTCCCAATATTGAAGGAGCATTTAACAATGCACTACCTAAATCAATAAGATCATCTTTCACTAGGAAATGTATAAAATCGACCATAACTGGCTGGATCAATGCCATGCTGGTAAACAGAACTGCAACTACGACTCTTCAAGGCAAGGCCATTGGGTTCAGTGTCACCAGGGGTTGCCCTCAAGGTGGGGTACTATCTCTCCTTCTGTGGTCGCTCCTGATGGATAGTCTGCTTGATGCCCTCGACAGAAGAAAAGTAGATCTGCAAGCTTATGCAGATGACTTTGTCATCTTGGCAAGGTCCAGGTCAGGAAGGATAGCTTGTAATATCCTCCAAAGCACGTTGGACGTTGTTCACAGTTGGTGCCTGAGGAAGCAGATGTCTGTCAACCCCAGCAAAACTGTGATAATTCTCTACACCATAAGGAGAAAATTGAACGAGCTAACGCTACCCACCTCCGTTCCAAATGGCATTGTTCTTGTTAGAAAACTTACCTGGAACGCTCACTTGGAAAAAGTTTTACACAAAACCAGACTGTCTCTATTGACATGTCGAAGGATATGTGGTAAAACTTGGGGTTTAGTCCCTAAACTAATTCATTGGATTCATGAATTGATTGTCAGACCAATTATCACTCATGGTGCAATTGCCTGGTGTCCGGAGGATCTACAGAAAACGGCTCAGGCGAAGCTCTCTGGCTTACAGACACAGGCTGTCTGGTCATCAGCGGTGGCATCAGTACCACACCGTCAGTGGCCATGGAGATCCTTCTAGATCTACCTCCTCTCCACATTTTACTGGAAAGAGAGGCTAGATGGACTGCATACAGACTTGTGTACATTGCCAATTCCACAAATCAATTCAATGCAACGTGTAACAGACTAATGGTTGACACTGGAACTCACAGCATTTTGACTTCATCTATAAAAACTGTCAACTACGAACTGCCTCTCTACTCCCGAGTAGAGAGGACTGGATCCTTCGGGAGAAGGAAATATAGCAGATAGTTGTTGTTTCACTAATGGATCAAAAACACCTTTCGGTTCTGGTGCAGGCGTTTTTATTCGCAGACGGAGGACAGAGATATCTACCTGCCTAGGAACCTATACGACTTCATTTCAAGCAGAATTTTACGCTATTGAATTGTATGTGGAGAGATTGGAAGAATCCAACCTTACACACAAGCCAATAAAAATGTCGGACAATCAAGCGGCGTTGGAAGCTCTTGGATCCTACCGAGCAACGTCTAAATTGGTAGCAAATTGCCAGAATCAACTCTCCTCGATAGGAAGACTCAACAACAGATTGTCTCTGGTCTGGATTCCTGGCCTTACTTGCCTCAAAGGCAGTGAGGCTGCTGACTTTCTTGCAAAGGAGGGTGTTACAAGCAGCTTCATCGGACCAGAACATGTCATTGGCAAACATTGAACACCTGGATGACAGAAAGGCAAAACTTCTGACAGAATTTTCTAGGATTGGCTTACTCCAAGGCGTTTATTCACCCTTCGAAGCTTCATACCAAACAGCAGTGATGAACTACGATGTCTAACAGGCCTTCTTACAGGTCACTGTCATTTGAATCATCACATGCAGAGACTTGGACTATCGGAAGACAGTGTGTGTCGCCTCTGTCTGAAAAATGATGAAACTGCAGAGCATATACTTTGTGCCTGCCCCGCTGAGGACTGAATCAGGTTTTTTGAGTTCGGCAGATTCGTACTCTCACCATCTGACCTGAAAGACCACTCACCATACAAACTAATCGACTTCGTTGAGAAGCTGGGTTTATTTGGTCGAGTGTGAATGGGTGTGAGCCACAATAAACCTTTGTGGGTTGCGGTGGAAGGTCGAATAAATCCACTCACTTTACACCTACCTACATACACCAGAGGTTTCAAACAATACATCGCAAAGAATAAACTGCCTGAGAACATTTTTCTGACTGAATCTGACTGACTGAATCACCAGCTATTCAAATCCAACGTAAGGATTTTCCAGTAATTTTTTCTCCACAATGGCTGACCTTAACTGTCTGATTCTTTCAACAGGTCAATATAATAAATCAAAATTGATTATGGTTTTTCGGAAATTAAACGACACATTAAAAATTTGTTAAATTTTCAGTGAAATGGCCTCCGAAAAAAATTCAATGAAATCCGTTCTCTTCAAATCTCCTCAGTATCAGTCACATTTTTCAATTTTCAAAACGCCATTCAAAACTACGAAATGGGCAACTTTTTTTAATTCGAACGTCTGTATATATCTTACATTTCCGATTTTCACATGCTTGCTCCCCTTTCTTGGCCACAAAATATATCACAAATTACAGAAAGTTCGCTGATAACAAATTCTTCGATGATGCTGAAAAGTATACGGGATTTACATTTCCATAAAATCGTGAAATGAATAAGATATACAGGGCTTTTCATGATGAGACTTAATTAGCTGTTTCTGACAAACTATTTAACGGATCAACATGAAAATTTCATAGTATGCATAAATCAATATACCTACACGCCTAAAATATTTCAGACGAAGCGGCGTTGTCGCTTCTACTATAAAGTGGCGGCTTCTCTGATTTTTCAAATGGAACACCCCGTATATAATATCATATTATGATTCATTATCACTTTGTCAACGAATTCATATACTATTTCCCTATACCTATCTATCACCGTTTAGAAGATATAAATTAATTTCGATATTTTTTTACCAAACATGAACTTTTAATAAATGCTGATAATCTTGAACTCTCTTGCACTAAAACGATCAAATTTGAAATGAAGTGGAGTGATACTATGATACATGAAAAGCCCTGTATGAAATAGCAACAAAACAAACGATTCCTTGATCTGTCCACTGGTCTCTGGCTAAAATCCGGCTCGAAAGATCAACGGCTATCAATAGATAGCCATCACGGGATAAATAATGATCTGAAATGATCGATTGTGGGTTTTCGACTGTGCAATGAAACTCGCTGAACTGATGCCCACGCACTAAGAGGGACTTAAAAAACTTTGTTTTACGAACTATTCAACTATCTTTGATATGTTAATGTATTTGCAACGGATGTGGCTGACAAAAAATATTCACCTACTTCCACAGATGACATTTCTTGTTTCGAATAACTGAAAATAGAAGGTTAAGTTGTTAAAAAGCCTCAGCTGAACTCCACCCTTTCATTGATTTTTGTATCTACTCCTTCTTTATAAACAATGTATGTCCATGAATAAAGCCCATTCATTATTATTATTATCATTTCTCTACAAGTTTCTCAATTTGTAAGCAAAATAATTGAACACGAGAAGTCCTGACAAATTGGATTTTGCTTATATTACGCAGTTTCTTTCTGAGGTGAACTCTCAAGTTTACCTTGTACCCATACTTGAGTTGATTCAATTTTTGCTTTTCAGAATATTGAAGGTTGCTAAATTCAGAAAAATAGCAAATAACATTGACCTCTCAACAAGCGAGTATCTTCCAAAGTATAATCATCGCCATCATCAGCGAAACCGCCCACAAATCCACCTAGTGAACCGACTCTTCGAAGAAGACGTCCACCCATCTCTCCGCCGGATCGAGGTCAACATCGAGAATGAAAACTGACGCGCACCTTAGTAGGTCACGCATGAAATACTTACCACTCTCTTCACCAGCCGTTGTCTGAACCTGGCGGTACCCGGCTACGATTGTGGAGAGGCGCGGTCAGTACTGTCTAAGGTCTCGGTGCGTGCAATCCGGGCTCTTTGAACTCTTCGCAAACGTCTCCGCGAGCGGCTGTGTGTGTTGTTGGATAATCCGTTGTCTTATACCGGTAAGTCGCAGACCGGAATGGATTGGGATGGGCGGACAGCGCCTAGTTTTTCTTGAATAAATTTGAATTTTAGGTTAGGAGGTTTAGAGAAGTGGATCATATGATTCAATGATCGATTTATTGGGTTCCATGAAAGTGGTAGTGGTTTTTGGGTGGGTTGCAGTAACGGAACACTCATACATTTTATTCTCCTCACATTGTTCCTTTTCTACATCAATTGGTTGGTTTAGATGAGGTGCAAAGTGAGTGGGTCTATTCGACCCTCCAACGCAACCCCAAATAAACCCAGCTTCTTAACGAAGCCGATTAGATTGTATGGTGAGTGGTCTTTCAGGTCAGATGGTGAGAGTACGGATCTGCCGAACTCTAAGAACCTGATTTGGTCCCCAGCGGGACAGGCACAAAGTATATGCTCTGCTCTTTTATCATTTTCAAGACAGAGGCAACACCCACTGTCTTCCGACAGTCCAAGTCTCTGCATATGATGATTCAATTGACAGTGACCTGTCAGAAGGCCTGTTGGACAACGTAGTTCATCCCTATTGTAGTCCAACAACTGTTTGGTATCAAGCTTCGAAGGGTGAATAAACGCGTTGGAATGAGCCAATCCTGGAAGATTCTGCCAGAAGTCCATAAATCTTCTTGCCATCCAGGTGTTCAGTGTTTGGTTGGCAAAGCCCAAAGCGATGCCGATGACAGGTTCTGGTCCGATGACAGGTTCTGGTCCGATGAAGCAGCTTGCAGCAACCTCTTTTGCAAGAGAGTCAGCAGCTTCATTGCCTTCCAGGCCAGTATGGCTAGGAATCCAAGCCAGAGAAAATCTGTTAAATCTTCCTATCGGAGAGATTCGTTTCTGGCAGTTTGCTACCAATTTAGACATTGCTCGGTAGGAGCCAAGAGCTTCCAATGCCGCTTGACCGTCCAAGAATATTTTTATTGACTTGTGAGTTAGGTTGGATTTATCCAATCTCTCCGCACACAATTCAATAGCGTAAATTTCCGCTTGGAATACAGTCGCATATATTCCTAGCCAGGTAGATATCTCTGTCCTGGGTCTGCGACTAAAAAAACCTGCCCAGAACCGAAATGTGTTTTTGATCCATCTGTGAACCAACAACTATCTGCTCTTAATATTTCCTTCTCCCGGATAATCCAATCCTCTCTACTCGAGAATAGTACTTTATAAGGCACTTTGTAGTTGACAGTTGGAGGCTTGAAGTCAGAGGTCATTTCCAGGATGTTGTGACTTCCAATGTCAACCAACAGTCGGTTGCACTCTGCATTGAATTGATTTATACAATTGGTAATGTGCACAAGTCTGTATGCAGTCCATCAAGCCTCTCTCTCCAGAAGAATGTGGAGAAGAGGTAGATCTAGAGATTCAGAAGGATCTCCATGGCCGCTGAAGGTGTGGTTCTGATGGCACCACTGATAGCCAGACAAGCCTGTCTCTGTAGGCCAAAAAGCTTCGCTTGGGCCGTTTTCTGTAAAGGCTTCGGCAACCAAGCAATTGCACCATAAGTGATCATTGGTCTGACAATTCAATTCTGTTTGGGACCTCAACCCCAAGTTTTACTATAAAACCTTCGACGTGAGTCTTTTATCAAGGACAATGCCAAGATGTTTCACCTCCGTTCCAAATGGAATGACCCCACCATTGAGGGAAAGTGGCGTTAGATCGTCCAATTTTCTTCTCTTGGTGAAGGGGATTAACACAGTTCTGCTGGGTTTGACAGACATCTGCTCCCTCAGGCACCAACTGTGAACAATTTTCAACGCGCTTTGGAGGATATTACAAGCTACCCTTCCCGACGTGGACCTTGCCAGGATGACAAGGTCATCTGCATAAGCTTGCAGATCGACTTTTTTTCTGTCGAGGGCATCAAGCAGACTATCCACCAGGAGTGACCACAGAAGGAGAGATAGTACCCACCTTGACGGCAGCCCCTAATGACCCTGAACCTGAGAGCCTTACCGTGAAGAGTCGTAGTTGAAGTTCTATTTACTAGCATGGCATAGATTCAGCCAGTTATGGTCGAATCTATACCCTTCTTAGCCAGAGACAATCCTAAAAATTCAGGTGAAGCATTGTCAAATGCTCCTTCAATATCAAGAAATACAGCAACCCTAATCCCCTTGTTATCAATGGTTTGGGAGATTTTCTCAAAGAGGTTGTTTAATGCTGAATCTGTCGATTTGCCGGTTTGATAAGCATACTGGTGGTTATTCAGGGGGATTAATAAAATGCTACCCTCCTGATAGGTCCGTCCAGTATCCTCTTAAGTCCTTCCAGCAGAAAGGATGTAAGGCTGATTGGTCGTACTGATTTGGGGTGTGGGTCTCTCCGGCCCACTTTAGGTATACATACCACCCTTGCTGCCAACCAACTGGGTGGTATATAGTTCTATGCCAGAATAGCTCTATACAATTTTGTGAGAATAGTTAAAATTATTTCCGGTCCGTCCAATACCATCCTCTCCGGCAGATTTGAAGGACTGAAAAGCCCATTCAACTGCCGCTGCTGTGATAACCTTTATTGCGACGTCCCAGTCGTTCTTTTTTGGGTGCTTAGCGCCCTAGAAGATGGGCGGTATGTTTTTATCAAGAGTCAGATTTCCAGGAGAGTGGTTTTCTATCAAAAACTCTAAAGTTTCTTTACTGGAGGTCGTGAATGTTCCATCAGGTCGTTTAAGCGACTCAATTTCAGCAGTCGGCTCTCTAGAGAGAATCTTGTGAATCCCTGTGCTGCGAGGTAAATCAGAGATACTCTCACAGAACTTCCTTTGATAATGTGTAGTAGTGTGATATTGATTTCTTCGCAGCTCAGATAACTATTTTTATGTTAGTCTACAAAATATTTAGACCAACTTATATGATTTTCAAATGTGCCACGTGAAAACTAATATGAAAATGTTAGTTCTCAAGATCAGGACATCAAACAGCGATACTAGATGTTCATGATATCGCCCGTATTGAGAACTGCATAAACAAGTAATTGATGCGTTATTTGACTCTAAGACTCGACTATTATAATCTATATGCGGACTATCTATTACCGTACCGTTCGGGCCCGATCCGTGAAAATAATAACGATGTTACAACACAAAGGCGCAACACTTGGCATTCTTACACGACTGTTCAATTAGTTGTCAGTGTGCATTTAAGACAATAAACTATAGCTTTCTTTCATTTGTTCTGTGAGTGTTTCTTGCTTCACATTAGCTTCGATTGATGAGCGGTGAATACTGTCGTGCTTGGGAAGTTTTTCTCGAAAAAAAAAAATGTTCTAAGAATCGTTGAATTATTGCAGAGCCGATGAATAATACGTTCAGCACAGTCAGTCTAGGCATTATCTGTGTTTATATGGCAAAATTGGCGACATGTAAGTGAGCCAATCTTTGCTTCATTATATTGAGAAAATATGTGGAATGATTAGTAAGTATCTTCTGTGTAGAGTCAAGTAGGGCCTTTCATTGAACGCCTTCCATCTTAAGTCTGAGAAATAGATCAAATTAAATTCCAGAACACGTCAATACAGATCAGGAAACACTCAATAATTTTTTCTGCACAATTGCTCAATAACTAACTTCATCCCTTGTTCCTACTTTAAATCCTATGGATTATTCAAATAATTCAAATATGCCCAACAACTTTCATTTTGAAGACACACATTCAATAGAGCTGAAAGAATTCTTGCAAGACAATGAAACGAAAATACAACGGGCATTGACGAAAGTTCAGTAAAAATTTCAAATAACCTTCCCGATTCCGCTTTGAATACACCAGTGATTGCTATGAATAAATCCTCTTCCCTCGGAAATTTCCCTTCGTGTCTAAAGACAGCTCTTGTAAATCCTATTTTCGAAGGCGGTAATTCAGAAGATTCAAGTAACTTCAGACTTATCTACACGCTCTCAACAATCCCAAAAATCATAGAAAAAATGGTGAAAAGAGGGTATTACCTTTTCTTTATGAATACAATAGACATCGACAACTGCTCCAGATCCCATTCAGCGAGCAAACCTCGTTGTCTACTTCATTTACCTACAGTTCCTGGGTCAGTTTTATACGGATGCAGGCCCAATTCACGACGCAAAAATCGCAAAAGTTATGGTCTGCGAAAGGGCGAGTTTTTGTGAGCGACGTGGAATCGACTATCTGGGATTTCCCTGCACACTCTCACAGACAGCGGTTATGTTGTCGGCAGCGTTTCGTCGACGTACGGGTGTTGGTATTCAATATTACATAGCAAGATGTACCTACTCGTATTCAAAATTGGCAAACGCGAAAGGTATCATGTTGTTCAATAACGAACTGATATGGCTCTGAAATCTATACAGAAATATTCAGGTAACACTTCATTGTAACATTTATTCTCACTGGACGGTTTACGAAACGGCAACACGTGTTTCGTAGAACCTTTATATTGACCAAACGTAGAGATTCTTCTCTCAAAGAATAAATGAACACAAAAGTAGTTTTTTGAATGCGAAGACCAAATCCATATTGCAAGAAACGAGAGCTATCGATCATCACATACAGAAAACATGTGTAAGCATATTGATATTGAATACAAATATGAATATAATGATACGCATATTTTTTTGCAAGTGACCCTGTATACCAGGAACCGGAATGTATTCCATCTACAATCGAACTTCCCCTCCAATATTTATAGCTTATTAATCTGCTATTTATGTCTGTGTTTCCCTATAATTTAATGACATTAACATTGACGGTTCAATGGTAATTGATACCCAAATTGTTCGTGACTATTAGATGATATCAGAACGAGCATCTAGAACTTGGGAAGATATTACAACTAGCGGTAATGTGACACAAAATGAAAATTACCATATGGAAAGTCTAACAGTGGCTCGAACATGTTATGTCTTGAATACATCAGCAATTAATGAATCACACAATGGGGACATTAAACAGTAGTCTATCAAGTAGTTAAATGAAATTGAAACGGGAAAAAGCTAATTGGATTCAATTAACTTCATGAAATAATGAGATTGGTGAAAAATTGTAAGTCAAGAAATACTGAGTGGGGTCGATACGCTTTTTGCTGAAACCCTAGAAAGTGTATGTAAATACCCTTATAGGGGATGATCCAAATGAAGTATGCACCATTAGTATGTTTCGATGTTATCAGATAAATATTTCAAATTGACTAACTAGTATAAAATATGTTCATACTCATTAGAATGGAGGAAAATAATGTTATTATCGTTATAGAAGAAAGAAAATGGCTTTATTGTTTTTCTAAATATCCTCCTTGATGATCAATACACTTTTGCGTCCCTTCAAACCATTTTTCAAAGCAGTTTTTCCATTCCTCTTGATACACCTTCAAAACACGATTTTGAACGCTTCAACTTTATATGTGATTGCAATGGTTGAAAAAAAACACTTCTACTTTCGACTAAGCAAGTTGAAATCAAACAGTAAAATCTGTGCATTAGAATTATTCATTTATTACTTCAAAACACGATTTTGAACGATTCAACTTCGTATGTGATAGCAATGGTTGAAAAAAAAAACACTTCCACTTTCGACTAAGCAAGTTGAAATCAAACAGTAAAATCTGTGCATTAGAAATATTCATTTATTCGAACAGACTGCAATAATCAGTGCAAGGTGACCGGTATTTCTGGTTTCCAGTGAGAATATATGAAGTCTTGCTACAAGTGAATGTAAAACATAGGTATACAAGGTTGGTTTGAAAAGTTCTCGACCTCCAGAGCGGTCAAGAGTATTGATTCTGTTATTGTTTTGCTCACGAAGAGTATTCAATAATGACCCCAAAAATTCGGAACAATGCTCTTGTTGTTCTAACAAGTATCTAGTGGACTTTAAAGACTCCAGGAACTCAGTTGGTGAGAAAGACGATACATTCTCAGGAAACTGTAGCTGCATGAACAGGTGTTTGAGTTTGGTGAACAAGTAGAAAATATTCTCGTTCTCGTTCATCGTTGAAACCTCGCTCTTGAAATTTTTCGTCATGAATAACTCTTGTAAATTGCTATCCGTAGAAAGTATTTCCTAAATTATCCAATCCAATTTTTTTCGCAGCATTTTCAGGACAACTGTCTACTGACTCGTAAGGAAGAACACGTTTCACTGAATCTCCACAAGAACCATTTCTCAAGCTGCGATCGATCCTTCCAAGTGATGAAGGGTTTCGTAGAGGGATCGATTCGGCTCTTGCTCCATGAAGTCTTCCAATTAAAGGGAACCAAAACCTCGTGGACTGCAGCTCGTATTTGGGGAGCAAGAATGACCTATGTCCATTGACCGCACTGAAAAAGAAGAAGGTGGATCAATCACTTTCGAATTAACTTTGATAGGAGACTGATGAATATACACATATCTCGGCTTATTTTCAAGAGATTTTAGTTCCGAAGTGAAATGAGGGCAATGCATGATCTCATCAAAATCACGTGAAGAAGGAATAGTTCCCAGGACCCAAGCAGCATTACCAATACTAATTCTTTCTATCAAAAAAAGAGTTCATGAACGAATAACAGAGACTGCTGGGAGATGAACAGCAGAAGTTTCAACCGCTACTGGATGGAACAGATAGTTGCTACCAAGATTTTGGTATTTTTTCTGTTTTAAATTTTCGCCAGACAATGCTACAGTTCCAGCATACTTCGAACTTTCAACTAGATAGGAAGCCGTGTCAACGCAAGTGAAATCCCATACCAAAGGTTTACCGTGGTAAGGAAAAAGTGTGGCAAAATTATTGAGCTAGTGAATTACAAAATCAAACCCTGAAAATTGACACAACTTTATCCAAACAATGTAGAGATGAAATCAGAATATGACAATTATAAAAAAATCATACTCATGGGAATAGTAATGCTACAGACATTTTATGTTGGCGAACCAAGAAAATGTTTTCACATAATAATCCAATAATTAATGAAAATTACCAGTCTAACTGACCGTGTTACAAAACTCGTCTTGAATTAAATATATTGTGGAAGATGATGAGTTCTGGTCTATATACTTTGACTAGATTTTCTGAAGTTTAAATTCCGATAATGAAAATCAAGCCACAATAAAATGGCACATAGGTCATTTTCCATTTTATTTTTCAATTCGCTAACATAGTGTCCAAAATATATCAAACTTGTGTCATCTGCTGATAATTTCAATACACCATTCAAAATTGATTTCGATATCGAGTTTAAATACATGAGAAACAGGGTAGGCCCAAGAATAGATCCTTGAGGTACGCCACATGGAATGTCGCACCTCCTCTGTGATTCAAATTCGTACATGTATACAAATCCAGATGATTGATTTCGAAACCAGATGGAAACTTCATCTATGATGCGAATATGTTTTAATTTTTCGAGTAAGATGTTGTGTTTAACTGTATCGAAAGTTATGGAAATTCACACTTGTAATCTGAATCTATTTTTAATTGTATATCAGTCATCAAATCCAAAGCTGCATACTCATTATCTGCGAAGATCTGCGAAAGCCACAACGCCCATAATAAAGACATTTAATTTTGTCAGTGTGAATCTGTGATATTCCACAAATACTTCATAATTTGAAAGTTTCGATTTCAACTTCTCAACTTCAGTAACAAGGACGAGTTTATTGAGGTGGATATGTTTCAGATGTCTAAATTCCAGAACTAATGATTTTTGCTATACATTCAGAAAATGTCTATTCTTGTGATCATTCAATCGCCTTATAGTTGAGATAGAATTGTTGAGCTTTGATCCATTTTCAATTCCACATACAGTTGAACATCCGTTACATATTTTTCACACTTTCATTTTGTTTGACTAAAGATACTACTATCATAAATTAGTTTCAGGAATAAGTTCAAGAGATAACTATTAATTATTCCTCTCCTTTTCATTGTTTCAAATGTATTCAATGGCAATGGATCCCATCGAAGATACGGAAAAACGTAATGTACTACTTCCTTTCTTTCTGAGTGCCAATTATGAAGTTATGGAATATAATTGATATGGAAATATTGTTTGACTTTTGAATTTCCTTTCAGTATAATCCGATTACCTTCACCATTTTTTCTGTGAACCATTCTGGAGGTATAGTCGAAGTAAACGATATTGTGCATATTTAAAATTGGCGGTACTCTCAAAGACCACAAAAACCAATACATACATATTGGATAACTTTCACTAACCAAGATTTATGAATGGCTGAAGATTCATTAAATTAAATCTGAAGTCATCTTACGGCGATGAATAGAAGTCTGGGAAATCGGGGAATTTCATTGCCGTCGTGTAAAGTTCAGGAACTGATCGCGACTTGAGTGTTGAACTTCGATATTGGTGCAGTTATAATTACTTAAAATTTGTGTTATCTGTTCAAATATGGCGTCCTTGGACAAGTACTAATTGTAATAACGAATGTAATAACAATAGCGATGGTGAATAAGATTCGAATACATTTTGCATATCTTAATACAGAGAGTATGTTTCAATGTATATAAGAATCTACATGTCGAGTTCGGCTCCGAGGGAAACAAACTATTACAAGCAACATCAGATATGACCGAAATTCCTTTCTCAACTTCACGTAAAATAGTCAAAAACAAACCTCATGAACGCGAGACGCGATGTGATACAGGATTACCAAAACCTTTAGATGTTCGTCCAATGAAATCATTGAAAAAAAATAATATACGACTGTTACAAAAGCAATGAGAATTCCACAACTGGAATTATAAGAAAGAAATTGAATACTTCCGGCCATAACGTGAGCTGCTGTAACAAAACCATCCAGAATGGAATAAATCTGTTAATCTGTTCCGACCAGATAAACTAGGTTTTAGATTGGAAACAATAAAAAAAAGTCAAGCAGCTATGGAAAGCAGAAGAATAGTGGAATTGCGTAACAAATACTTAGAACAAATAACTAAATATAGACAAGAACAACGGCAAATTATCTGTTTGGACGAAACTTGGTATGACACTCACGGCACAATTACGAAAGGGTGGACTGATGGTTCAAGAATGTGTACACCTAACATTCCTGCAAACAAAGGATCGCGACTAATCATGGTGCTCTGCGAAGGAAGTAAAAGATTGAGGACTGCAATGTTGACCATCATAAGAACATGGAATCTAATATTTTAGAGGAATGGTTTTGAAACACATTGATCCAAAATTTGGATGCGAATAGTGTAATAGTTTTCGAGAACGCTTCCTATCATTCGCGATAGCCCATCAAAGTTCAAAAACAAATCTGTTCAAAATCTGTTTTTCTGGTAATCAGCTGTTGCCCCCATACAAACGACAACTCTCAGAAGTTAAGAAACTTGTGCGAGCTAAGGACTAACGAGGTCTTACCTTTCAACGTGGGATTCCTAACACGGGACCGAATAAAAATTCGAGGAAAGATGAGATACTAAGTTTTTCAATGTATAACAATTCGTATTTTGAAAATTACAATGCCAAACACCAACTACTTGAAGTTTTACAGACAAAAACATTTGAAAATATAAACGAAATATTTATTTTATATATTGTTGTATATATTTTCATTCTATATATGTTATATAGTTATTGTGACTCTTATATAATCAGAATTGATTATATATTATCAGAATTGAATAATGAAATTAGTTAACCTTAACTATATTAATGAAGGGGAGCTGTTGAAAGACAGGTTTTACTATATCGTTTACTTGAACTATACTCTGTAGGAATTTTATCAACAATAATAAACGAAAATAGACGATAATTATTGAAAATGAAATCATCATGAGTGAATTGAAGGGGTGAAAAATGGGAGGAGACAATAATTTTTGTGAAATAAAGTGAGGTTCCCAGAGTTTTCATTGTTTTTCCACATAAAAACTAGGTTTTTGATATGTATTCACTGCTATGAAGTTTATTTCATACCGACTGTACCATACTCTGACTTCTTTTCCCTAAATTAATTTTTGATCTATATAAAATCCCGATAACTTGAACAACATCATTAACCACAAAAAATACGCAGCAATTTTCACACATTTCATCAACAGTCTAGAAGAAAACAATAATTATTTAGAAACAACCGCTCTTTGCCAATCCCTAGTCATACACCGCGCATCAATGAAAAGTTGCATTACATCCACAACATGAATAATAATGATAATTATAATTCACCCACTGAACACGACGTTTTTGTTGCAGGAAACGGAAAGGAAACTTTGGAAAGCGACTATTAGCAACGTCTCTGCAGGAAATCTCGCGTTTCTTTAATGACCAATTAGCAAAAATTGAATCAGGAATGGCGCAATGAGGCTGAACTGAAACACTAATTAGCAGAAGTGACGTTGGAGGTCAACCAACTGATGGAAATAGGCGGTTGTTATGTGAAGTGCTAAGTGAGGTTCAGTGAAACTACAAATGGTTGAGAAAAACTTTCCTAGGAAACAATGACATCTCATGTGAACATACTGGTACTGACTGTTTGGATTATGGGATATTTTACTCTGGGTGAGTACCTAAAATTTACAATTATTTTCGTTGCCTCACGTTGGGTGCCAATTTTGTAACCTTACCACAAGCTTTCCTCAATACTGAGTTGTAACGACTAGCCGTGGATCTGTGGATACAAGGGCGCAGGTCGGTTTTAATTGTTTCGTAGAAGCTCAATAGTAAGTACTGAAAAGGGTTACCAAATTCAAGTTGTTAATTGGTCGCTATCTACAGAAGTTTATAGGAATAGTGTACCCTTTTTAACATCCACCACTGTAGATCATCTTTGATAGGAGACACTTTTAGATAACCAATAAAACGAGGAAAAGTTTTCAATTTAGACATTCAATATTCAAAGTGATTTTCAAGAATTTGACTGTTCCCTGAATGAACAAATCGGAGTGTCAATGGTTTGATATTGAATTTTTCTCAATGATGGCCTCTATAGGAATATTTATCAAATGAAGGGTCTTACCCAAGGGTTTAGTCTCGGATGAAAATCCTATTTCCCGAAACCATCGAGGAAAGCGGTTGAATTGTGATCTTCCGATTGGACTTCTCTGATCCTGGCGATTCAGGATTCCAGCAGTTTCCAGCAACAGCTTCAAACGAAGAATAACCTAGCATACACACCGAATAATTACGCAACCTTAACATTGCGGGTAGAAAACGAAGAACCTCGCTATTAATATTCCAAGAAGAGTGTAGGTCATCGAAAGAAAGTTGTAACCATACTCACCTTTCTATAATAAAAGCGATAATTAAAACAAATAAGTGTAGCATACCCCGGAAACCGCGGTCATCTGATTTATCGTTTCTACTTTCCTTGGAGCTTGAGCAATTCGATTTGAAGATACTATCTACACAATAGTTCATGCTAGGATTGGCAATCGTGATTGGGAATTTACAATTCAGAAAGTAATCCATTGTAATAGAAAAGATGGTACGCTATAAAAACCTGATAGTCATGATTCAATGGCGATGAAAAACTTCGTGGGATTTTGGAAGGGAAAAAACCACGAGAGGAAGAAACAATCAGGGAGAGGAATGATAAGATCATGGTTGATTCAATAAAAGACATCTGACGGAACATTAGTGTCACGAGTTGTTCATTAGTTCTGAAACTAGTCTGAAAAATTGTTGAAAAGTTCACTTGTTTGTTATCAATATTTGTGCATTCAGTAATTTCGTTCTTAGGGCTTTACGTGTTCCAAACAGAACTGGCTGGTATCTCAATCGCCACAAAAGAAACAACCAGGAAAGGAATTTCTGGCAAAAACATAACAATCTGCACTGATAGCAGACAAGCCCTTAGTAGCCTTGAACAGACACAGAACAGACACACTTCAGGGCTAGAACTAAAGTGCCACCAAGACTTAACCAATTCTGACACCTAAAAGACAATAGATAAATTGGAAAACAGAATCAAACGAAAAATACAGAAGAAGGATCAAGCCACCCCAACAGACAAAACAACACAACGATGGACAGCATTTACGTACTAAGGACACCAAACCAGAAAACTAACAAACATCTTCAAGCCATTGAACATCAACATCACATACAAGCCAAACACGAAAATAACACAAAAAATAAACAGCTATGAAAAAGAAGAAGACAAAAACCAAAACGGGATATACAGTATACAATGCTCGGACTGCAAACAGGGTGAGCGAATCAATTATCTTGTCAGATTCCAAATCGGCACTAGATTCTATCAGTCATCCAATCATGAAAAAATATGACAATGTATTGCTTTACCTTTCTAGACCTAATAGCTAAGTTGAAAAAAATTCATAAGGACAAATGGCGAGATAATTGGCATAACTGGGAGGTGGCAATGGAAAACAGTGATGTACAGAAGTTACTGGATTTATCTATAGCCCATAAGCTGAAATCGAATTCTAAAAAATCTCAGCTGATACTTTTTGGCCCGAAACACAAAAGGTGGGGAATTGAAGAGAGAATTAAAATCAAACTTGGAAAAGACTTACAACAAATAATTACAGAAAGCAAGAACTTGGGTTTCTGGCTAAATGCTGACCTGAGATTTCACAAACATATAAATGCACTTTGTCGTAGCTCGAACAGTATCTTACGTCAACTCTATCGAAGTAGAGATATTATGACTTCCAAATTGAAGTTGAAACTTTTCAAAACCTGCTTTGATAGAAATTAATGTAAATCGCTTACAAAAAATACAAAACAATTGCATTCGTCTTTCTTGGTGTGAGAAAATTCGACCATATATCCACCAAGTTCCAGATTGGTTATCGATTGCAAAAACCTGGCAGTTCCACCTACTCGTCAATACACATAAATTCCTCATTTACAAAAAGCCAAATTATATTTATGAAACATATAAAACTTTCAAATCTCAGAATAACTCGAGGAGATGAAATCGCCATACTTTTATTATTCCAAAACACTCGACATCCTGCTTTTATCGTAGTTTTATTTACAACTCTATCAAACAATATAACGCTCTGCCCAGTGAATTCAGACACTACTCATATCTGAAGTTTTCTGGATAGATAATATATTCATGTTATGCCTTGCTCATATGGTTTTCCCCTTGTCTCACTTTTGTGTATGTTTTGATATACATTTTACCTTATTCGAGCTGAATACATTTTTAATATTACTTTGCACTTTATAACCTTTGTTTTTTTCTTAGTTTCACAAAGATTCATGAACTAC
>NW_019293675.1:0-31126 GCF_000500325.1 Leptinotarsa decemlineata
CCAAACAACAACCAATAAAAAAAGCAATTAATACGTCATAGTGGTGGAGGGAGGCCGAGAAGCAGCTGTAAACAACTACTCCGGTTGAACATATTTTATATTTCTATACCATAATTCCACTATATTCGAAATGGATCATTTGAAATTTAATATCGAAAAGATCAATTCTGCAATAATTCAACAAACTGAGGCTATGGAGCAGAAGCCTTTAATATCTTTGACTATCGATAAAGGTTATACAATTGAGATGTCGATGCTATCCACGCGATATGGTAAATCCATTCAAGTAGTTTTGTTGGATGAGGAAAATAATACTGCTTTTAAATCATGGCTTCCAAAACGTGTCACAGAACATTTTACGGAAAATATGATTCACGAAGTGAATTCATCCAAAGCCAAATTCATTTTTACATATATGGGTCAAAGTTCTCAGTATTATCCCGGTGCCAAAACCCGCTCACTAGTTAAATTCGATATTTCAGATTGTGAAAGTAGAAATATGGTATATTAATGTAAAATATGGATTAGCTCCCGCGCTTCAAACATGATCAAATTTTGAGTGAGTGCTTTTTTTGCCACATAATTTCCAAATTAATGAATGCATTTTATGTATTTTCAGAGTACGAACATGTGGATGCAATATTCAGCTGAAGAGTGGCCGGAAGCAGTCAATTTGGATTCTGCAATAAGGAGGTTGGCTTGGAAATTAGCATTCTTGAGTTTTGACGCTCTCCACTCATAAAACTATGATTTGAGTGTATGTTATAATGCTGAAGAGGTACGAAAACTTTTGGAGATCAGCGAGAAATATGAGCTGTGCCATAAATATTCGTATGGAAGCAGGAATTTGGATGAGTTCTGTGAGCTAATAATTGAAGCAGACTTGAAGCATTTCCTTCACAGCATATCCGTCTACCTACCACAGAATATCATAGGGAAATATCAATTGGAACCACAGAATCCCAACCTACAAGCGGAAGAATCTTCAAATAATGGTGTTGTGAATATTTGAAATCTATTGTGTACGTTATAAATAAAATCATGTTTCAATTCATGTTTGTCTATATCTATATAATTGTTTGGTAAATAAAAGGCAGAAAATAATTATTGAGTGTTTGATTATTTATCAATATCGTGAATAACAGGTCTATCTTATTACAATCCAGCCTGAACAGAGCCATTTAGGGCATTATAGGACAAAACAGCATCGTGTAGGATGAGTGTATATACTTTGGTGTTTGCTGGAAACTTCACCTTGCGTGTTTCGAATTCTGTTTTGATGTCGACAGTAGATGACTTCATAGCATCGGGTTTGTGGGAGCAGTTGATGATAAATAATGGATTGTTGCGAAAGCTACCAATATCCATCATCGGCTTACTCATAGCTTTATCGTAGTAGCTGCGTTGGAAGTTTTCATATGCATAGTAGGCTGACGAGTCTAACTTCTTCTCAAAATCCAGATTCCAACGTTCATATGGGTATACTTCCAAGTTTAGAGATAGTCGAATATTATTAATATTCGCATGTATGAATTTCGTCACATCTTTTGATATATTTTCAGATCAATAGGGGCTTTGAAAGCCGATGATGATGTATCAAGGTTCCTCGAATACCTCCAGTTAATCACTTGTGGTGATGGTCGCTATGATATTACTATTTTTTATATCGCACCTTCAAGCCAATAGATTTGAGAAAGTTTAGACTACTAGCGGTTAGCCTATATCTTGACCGTTTGGCAGGCATACGTGGAATGAATCGACTTTTAGATTTTATCTTCTTCAAATGCACATGATCATAGCCTCCACCAAATGCATTACGCTGCTTCAACTGCTGCCGCTGCTGCAATCTGGCTATTGAAGCACAACCCCATTTATTATCATCTGCTCAGCGTTAGGAAATGATAAATACTGAGTTGAAATTTCGTCAACTCATGCTTTATACTGA
The DNA here is from genome assembly GCF_000500325.1 of Leptinotarsa decemlineata. NCBI lineage: Eukaryota > Metazoa > Arthropoda > Insecta > Coleoptera > Chrysomelidae > Leptinotarsa > Leptinotarsa decemlineata. The sequence goes on from NW_019293675.1 coordinate 1,946, forward strand.
TTTTTTCACAGATTATCGCTCACCATCGTTTTTGCTCAATTGTTTGAATGCTCATCGAGGGTTGTTTTTTCAAATCAGATTCAAATCAGAGATCTTCCCTGACTGATGCGGAATATTTTTCTACTCCATCTAATACCAAATTGATTTTATCAATATCAGAATCTGATTCTCCTCTGATCTTTGAGATGTAAAAACCAACATATTCCCGATTAACACAATCCGTACTGTCTTTAGGCTCGGCTATATTTGTCAAATGTTATTTTCCATATCAAAGTTTCCATCGGAAGTCAATTAAAAACCAACTCCAGATTGTCCTCGCAAATCAGTATTTGAAACTGCCTTACTTCTGCAACCAAACTTATCGATGCTTCCTCCACTCATTTTTGTGATACACTTATGACGGTCGTCGATATGAATCAACATATATTATGAAATATGATGATCGTTATAGCCTAATCAATTCCAATTCAACTATTATTTTTTCACAATTGAAATTGATCAGATTACCACTATCATCCAAATATACGTAAATTGATATTGTCGAGGTACTTACGACCGCCAGGCTGGATTGACATATAAATAATATTTTGCGGTTCCTTGGTGAGTGGATTTGATGCTTTCATGTATCCTTGACGTTCTTGAAACAATTGAATCATTTGAGATAGTGTGGACGACGCTTCATTGTACACATATTTGAAGTGAATACATTATGGAGGGAAAAAATGATGAAATGTGTTCGAAAAGAAAGTTAATTGAAGCAACAGATGCCGTTCGGAAGAAATTCAATTATATCAAGAATATTCGCTTGAGTGATCAATCAGCACTCGAATGAATCTATGAGCCAATAATAACACTTTTAAAAGCAATATCTGCCAATACTGGAAGAGCATCTCAAATGAATCAGGTGATGCAGACAACAAAGAGTGCTACACCACAATTAAAAGTGAGCTAAAACTGAAATTTGAAAAGGTTTTCTCGAAAGATCTTCAAGCTTCTCCATCGACAACTTCAAATTTAGAATCATCTTATGTGCTTGATAGTGGTGATGAGGTACAAAAGCACATACAAAAGTTACTATCAGGAAATCCCTCATACGATACCGTCTTTAGAGTACACATGAACACTGAAACGGGAAATTTACGAATGAGTATAGCTGGAGAGTTCATCGATGAGAAAATTGTGTCCCAGAAAAATGGTGAAACTATTGCCACTTATCAGGGTACTCCAAAACTATATAAATTGATATTCATGAAACTACCATCAGGAAATGTTCCCTCTTCCGATATGACCACTTATGGTGATATACGCAAATTAACGAAGTTAATAATTGTAAAAAATATCAAGAAATAATCCTAACACTATTATCCAATGGAAACCCACTGCAGAACACCAGTAGAGAAAGTGCCGGCATAATCAAAATACCCACTCAAAAGAAATATATCAGAAATAAGCATATAGATTATGTTTATTGGAATAAACTCGAAGAACTGGTTGATCGCTTTCGATTGCTTTGGAGTTCACAAATGGCTGAACATACCGGGCACGATAATGAAATATTGGCCATAATTGAGGAATTACGTGAAGAAAGATTAGTCTATTGACCGTAATATAATGAACACGATGTATGAAGCTGACTCAATTACTCACAGACGATCTAATTGATAAATTTGTGCGTAGAAGGGGTGGCTTTAGTAAACCACTTGTTGGAAGATTGGGTGTTGGATTCATTCTTACACCACATGGTGATTATGACATTCAGAATAAGCGGTTGCAAAATATAGGTGAACCTGTAGACGGTGAAGACTGTCACTGAAACATATGTTGACGATCACATTAAAGAAGCCATGGAATCAACCTGAAGTAACTCCAAGAATTAATTGCACCAGCGCTACGATACGTCAAAAAAAACATTGGTTCAAAAAATACGGAACTGCGAATCATCATTGACAAAAAATGCACTGACTCCAATAGCTAATCGATTGAGTAATGTGGGAAGGCGAATTGGTGTTATAGTTGGTTGATATTTTTACTGAGCGAGTTATTGAAGTTGAACAGTCAGACGTTAAACCTGCACGTGAACAGTAGCGAACTGAATCCTCAACTTCATCACTTCGAAGAAGCCATATAAAGGGATTTTATGGCAGATGGATCTGATGGACAACCATATGCTAAAGAACATGACGGTCAGAGGTACATCCTCATAGTAATCAACTATTATTCTCAATGGTCAATACCATTATTTCTCAATGGTCAATACCATTGAGAAATAAAACTGCTCATTCAGTTACTGCAGCTATTGCGAGTGTGTTGAAAGATGCGAAGCATATCCCAAGGAACTTACAATCTGATCACGATACCAAGTTTTATAATTCAAAATTTTCATCGCTAATGAGAGAGCACCGTATCAATCATTATTCAATATTCAGCACAAAAAAGGCTGCAATTGCGGAAAGAGTCATCAGGACGTTGAAAAGTTGGCTTTATAGACAATTTTCACTTCAAGTGGTTACAGTTGGTTGAATATTTTTCCTAAAATTACCAGTCAATATAACAACAAAGTTCATCGTACCATTATGAAGCCTGCAGACGTAAAACCATTCACAAAATTGACAGTTCATGCAAGATCAAAGAAGCAGCATGGAAATCGCGAAAAAAAAAAAGAATTTAAAATTGGAGACATGCTGCGAATCAGTAAGTATAAAGGCGTATTCGAAAAAGGTTATACGGCAAACTTTACAACTGAGGGAAACAGAAATGAAAATTTCTGTTTTTTACCACTTTTATTTGTAACTAACGTTACTGCAGTTTCGTCCTATATGGACATTTTCAAACTAAAATAAACAAAACAAACTCAAACAAGGAGTTTATTGTTTGAGTTTGAAAATGTCCATATAGGACGAAACTGCAGTAACGTTAGTTACAAATAAAAGTGGTAAAAAACAGAAATTTCCATTTCTGTTTTCATCATGATCTCGTACCACGTAGTAACGGCTACATCCATCAATTTATTAACAACTGAGCTTTTCAAAGTTGTAAAAGTAAATAGAAAAGAGCCTATAAGTTATGCGCTCGAAGATGTGAACGACAGCCAATTAAAGTTGTCTTCTATGGTATGGAATTGAATAAAACTCATGATCCCTATACATATTTGGTGAAGCGAGTTATGAAACGAAAAGAACGTCGTCTATTTGTAAAATGGCTGGGATATTTCGAACATAACAACTCATGGATCAATGAAAATTCATTAGTGTAATAGCATTATTATTGTACTTGATGGAAAATAAAAATAAAGTGGAATGTAATAAATTTGAATTTCATTATAAATTTTCTAAAACTGTGGAATCTATTATTCTTCGCTGAATAAATAGTTTCGGAATGCTGAAAATCATACAAGTGATATTGTAGCAATGGATTTATTCATTTTATTAATCAACATACAATGAAATGAATTACATTAACAAAATAGAGTTTAAATCAGCAGGTAGTTCCAGGGCCTAACTGAGTGTATGTCGATATACGATTACCATAGATTCCTCGTCTCCTGATCTGCTCCTCTCGTGAATTCGACTGGGCTGCCATATCCCCCTCTCTTAATCGTATAGAGCGAGAAGTGGGAGTAGTGTGGGGGCGCTACCACGACCACAACCAAATCATATAAAAGTCGAGTTCCGATCCTGAACCTCACTCAGTATATGAGAGCACATCAAGATGAATTCCGTAAAAATTACCGCTGTATAGCGATACAGCGTATTAGCTAGGATATCACTTGATGATGACATTATTATCATCCGTCCAATTATTTGGACGGATGATAAGTCATTGAATGGGGATGAAATGGCTCTCAACATAGAGGGAATTGTGGAAGAGGAAGTTGAAATTATTTGAGACGAGGCAGATATTGAAGTCGACGAAGATGCTGAAGTTTTGGAGCACGAGGAGATTGTTGAAGGGGATTGTCGAGGATGATCTGAGTGATGAAGGTATTGTGGCTGATTCATCTGAAGATGATGATCGGCGTCCGATGGCTCAACGTCACCGATACATTAGAAGATCCACTGGATCTGTATTGTGTGACAGATGCGCACGTAAGAATCAGAACGATCGATGGCGGTATCCAGAAGTTATGTTGGTGCTGTTTTCGGTTTTACTCGATACGGAACAATAACGGCGGCTGGTATCAACATGTAAACACCCATGATACGGTCTCTATGATGCAGCTGGGTCAGTATTGGTGTGAGGCATGTGAAAGACCGCTCACAAATTTCAGAGTGTCAGCTTGCATAATATGTAATAGTGTCAAACCTGTGACACACTAACCGTGGCCTGCTGGACAAAAAAAAACGGCCCTTTTCAGGGCTACATTATTCATACAAACAGGAGGTGTACAAGGAGTACACCAAGAAATATCATCTCGCGGCATGAGACTCTCCTTCTCAGGTCTTTCATAGGAATGGAAGTTGGAAAATTTCCACGTAGTAGTAGAATATGAAACCGGTTTACAGCTGAAAATGTACATTTTCATTGAATAACTAGTCTCTTTTCGATTTAGTTATGACGAAAGTTGTATGAAATTGGATTTTTTACAATCGAGAATAAATACAACTACACCCTGCCCCAAATATCATGATCCGCCTAGCAAATTCCGCGACTGCCATTGAAATAATGATGCAGGTGCAACCGCGGATCAGCGACTATGACAGAATGGATTCGTCGCCACTGTCGCGAACCCGCGATAAACCGCGGAATAGATGAAAGTTCGCGATGTAGGTGAGAAATTAAATACACTCTGCTTTAAAATTATGATTCGGTTGCGACCTCGGATCCGCGACCGTAGCGGAATGAATCACGACTCGATCCATTGAATGAATCATAATTCGCGGGATAAAGATAGGAAACAGATGTGGTCCGATTCAAAAATTCTTCGACACGCGAATTGAATTAATTCATGGCCGCTGTTGAAACTATTCTGTGGATTCGCGGATCCGCGGTCACGGTCGAGGATCCGCGGATAATTCGCCGATAAAACCGCGGATTTCGGATTTTATCTGCGGATTATTCGCGAAAAAATTTCTTTGAGCTTGCTCAATCTCTCGATTGTAGGCGTCTTAGAAGTTGGAGCCAATATTGGGAAACATGAAAGACCAATTTCCTAATGATCCAATTATCAGTTTTTATGGTACCGGCGCAAAAGCATATCATGTCAAGTCCGTTAGTGATAAACTGAAGTAGGCAAAAGGGATAAAAAGGTCGGTCATACAAAATCAAATGTCACTTGATGATTATAGGAAAATATTCGAAGTGGGTGGTGCCATATTGTGTAAGATGAGCACTTTTCGAAGTAAGTTACACGATGTATACTCTAATGTGTAATAAAGTTGCGCTATCATACAAGGATGATAAGCGATTCATCATCCATAATACCACAAAATAATACCGTGGGGGCATAAGGATATTGAGTTCTACCAAACCAGCCTGAGGTAAATTTCAAATTCCCTATCGACGCCCTCAAAACTGTCAGAACTGTGCTTGATCATGATGTGGATCTGATGAAAAATTGGATCAACTCATAAGATTATTGGAGGAACAATCATATGATTTAGTTAGGTTAGGTTACAATTCCATCACAAAGTATTGAAGAGGTATCAACTATATTGCATAATATTGATAATAAGATAATATCTAGCTATCCGCATAATCTGCGAGAATATAATATAATAGTGTTGCCAGACTCAGCATAGTGCCCGTATCAAGTAGAGTGGAGGTGGTAAGTGGAGGGGGTTGAGGAGGAGTGGCTTAGGTAGCAAATGTAGGACCGAGCGGGAGCTATCATCATTCGAACTGTTCCTTCTAGACTTCGAATATCAACCAAATTTAGTTGGGTCTCTAGCTGTGTTCATCTCCGAATAAAAACTGTGAGTATACAGGGTGTAACTGAATAAGTGTAAAACATTTAAGGAGGTGGTTCTTCATCGAAAAAAGATAGGATATTGCATGCAAAGAAACTTCATTGGAGCGTCCCTGTTAAGATACAGCCCCTTAAAGGGGGTACATGGAATTTGTATAACAATTTTTTTCACAAGCACTGAAAAAGTTACAATATTGAGATTAACCTGACGTTTTGTACTACCAAAAAGACACTTAGCCAGTGATTTATTTGGTTTACCCTATGATTATAAGGGGTGGAAAACGCAATCCCTAAAATTTATTTTCAATATAACTTTTTGTCTTATCATTTGTTAACCATTTAGAAATTCATTTTCGATAGCCTGTTTCGTTCCTAACAAAAAATTTATTTTGGGTTTTTTTCCCAAAATAAACCAGTTCGCAGCAAAAAATTATTTTACGAACAACTACAGAGATGCATCGTCATAAATGCGAACTGGATTTATTGTTATTTTGTAGTTAGTACCTGCATTAAACGATTAAAGGGTAATAAACAAAACTAACAAAACACACAACATGTAGAAATCATAGTAAATGTTGAATATGTCTACCTTCATTATGCATGCGTCTAGACGTCGGCGCATTGAGCCATGTATTCGCTCAAATATTCCTGGAGTCTCTCTGCACGCATCGATGATACGGTTTCTTAAGTCCTCTACATCGCGAACAGGAGTACGATAAACCAAATGCTGTAATTGGCCCCAAATAGAGAAATCGAGACGATTGAGATCCAAGGATCGAGCGGGCCAGTTCTGTGGTCCTCTTCGACCTATCCACTGATTTGCATATGTTTCAGTTGAATGCTGACGTGCTACTTGACTAAAATGGGCGGTAGCCCCATCATGCATAAAAAACATATCCCTTCTGATGCCCAAAGGAACTTGCTCCAGCAGTACTGGATGCACTCCTCTTAAAAATTGAACATATGCCTCACCATTTAATCGAGGAGGTAGAAAATGAGGCCCAATTAAATCATCCCCAATAACTCCGAGCCACACGTTAAGAGAAAACCGTTCTTGATGGTTACTTTCGACAATAGCGTGAGGATTTTCATCAGCCCATATGTGGTAATTATGAAAATTGATAATCTTGTCCCGAGAAAAACTACATTCGTCTGTGAATTCTATCGTCTTCAGAAAATCACAATTTCTTCTAATCATTTCCAGCATCAAATTGCAAAATTCAAGACGGTTCGGAAAGTCTCGCGGTAACAGTGCCTGTACTCGTTGCAGATGGTAAGGGTATAAAGTTGTTCCTTTAAAATTCGAAATACCGTCATATGATCAACATTTAGCTGGAAAGTAATCTTTCTAGTACTGGTAGTAGGTTGTTCTTCAATCATATTAAGTACTGCTTCCTCAAGCTGTGGTGTTTGTACTTCTTGATGGCGACCACAATCCTGCTTTCTTTTGTCGAATGAACCGTATTTTCGTAATCCTTGATGAAGTTGAGCAAATATTCTGTGAAGGATGCTGCCGTTGATGATACATTTTAGCATATCTTCTAGAAGCTTCTAACCCATTCCCCTGTGACAAACCGTTAACGTAAACAATTTCCTCATTTGTGTATGCCATTTTAATAACAAGTGAGTTATTAAAATAACAAATTAAGAACAGAACAACACACAATTTCGAAAATTCACAAACTGACAGCGTCATACCAATTTAATTGTTACTATCGCTAATAGCGACCTACTAGATAGATTAGTTTCGTATTTTCGCATTTATGACGATGTATCTCTGTAGTTATTCCTAAAATAATTTTTTGCTGCGAACTGGTTCATTTTGGGCAAAAAACTCAAGAGACATTTTTTGTTTAGAATGAAAAAGGCTATCGGAAATGAATTTTTAAATGGTAAACAAATAATAAGGCAAAAAGTTACATTGGAAATAACCATTGGAAATACACCTCTTTTAGTGCTTGTGAAAAAAATTTTACAAATTTTTTGTACCCCTCTTAAGGGGCTGTATCTTAACAAGGGATGGTTCAATGAAATTTCTTTATATGAAAGATCCTATCTTTTTTTCGATGAGGATTCCTCGAATGTTTTACACTTATTCAGTTACAACCTGTATAAGTAATGTTGATTATTATGCTTTATTCTAATATTTTATGGATTTCTAGTGTGCAGTATGTCTTCCTTCATTGACGCTGGTGAATCCGTGGAGGATAGGGTCAACATCCTGCAGGACGTGGTGGTGCAGCAATCAGAGCTATCGGAGGATATCGTGTACTTCCTAACGGAATTCCAATTTGAACCTCCACTTAGCCCCCTTCCTGAAGAAATTGTAATAGTGACGGTGGCTCCAAGATACGGATGCAGCTGGAAGGAGGATGTTCCTTCGGCCACCCCTTCTTCTGAACTGAAGAGCACCGCCAAAGTTGCGAAGAAGGGGTCGAAGATTGTCGGTAAGAGGGCGAAACCGAGCGGTAGTGATGATGAATTTGCTGCTCCCGAACCGGCTAAGAAGAGGAGGCCCGTCGCTAAGCCAAATCAGGTGGTGTCGTCGGTGAAGCCAAAGCAGTCGAAGATGCAGAAGTATATAAAGATGTGAGACGAGTCTAACCCTTATCGACGGCCACCAATGACTTCGAGCCTCTGGCTCGAAAGATACCACCACTATCTCGAAGTCTAAGGCGACCAAGCCGAAAAATCAGTCATCGACGGCTCCGCAGATGTTAACTGCTGCGGGCGACATTGAGCCAGCCATCACGGCATCTTCGGAGGCCACGACCGAGCCATCTCATCAGCCACCAGCCGGCCCCATAGCACCTCCGCCACCGACGCCAAGTGTTCAGCAGGTAACTTCTGCACAACCCTCTGGCAGCGAGGTGGAGTTACCGTCATCGCAGAGAACCTCCAGCTCAGTCGAGAACGTGCTTGAGCTCGGCAGAATATGCCAAGAGAGAAAGGCAAAGCTAATGACGATCCGGGGCAGCGATGAAAAATTGGCAGAAATGGCAGCACGTAAGCGACGATTTGAAGTTCGACAGGCGCAGCTAGTCGAACAGAAACGGCGTTTGTTGGCTGAACTGGCTGAGGTGGAAATCAGCATCAATGGAGTCGAAGTTGAGTACCGTGTTAAGACAGATTCAACTAATCGGTTCCGCATGGAGATTGACGAAATGGGCGAGCGTGCTGAGGCTCTCAGGGAGCGGATCAGGAAGAAAGTTGACGTTGTTGGGACATAACCTCCATCTATTTCCTTTCCCTAGATCCTTTTTTTTCATGGAGTACACGTGAGTTGGTTGGTGTACACAGGGCACTGCGTGGTTGGGGCAGTGTCCACTTTCCTCCCTTCTTTCAATTCCGGAAAAAATATATTGTGAACACTTCATCCCCACTACTCCCCTACTCCTCCCCACTACCTCTCAAAAGTATAAAAATAGGGAATCTCCGATGAAACATTCAGTTGCTAAGCTAGCTTCAACATGGCAGTTACTTACCAACAAGCAGATTCCACCACCGAGCCCCACGCATTTTTGGAACCCAAAAGGTCACCTGACAACTGGACCGTCGAAGAAGGTGAGGTACATTCCACCACAGGGCCTCATCACTACGAGCAGCACGGAGGATGGCCTGATACCAGATACCGATGATGCGGACGCCTCCGACTACGAGTTCCCGGATCCCAACGCGGATATTGATTCAGTCGCTGACCTGTATGATGGCCTGTGGGATAACGACGAGGTGGATTATAACGGGCCATCGGTTATTCAGATTAGGTATTAATTTGAGTATTTTTGAATTTGAACCGGATGGAATTACGCTTTCTACAAGGAATAGCAGATCCGAATGTGCGTCGTTAAGTTTGTAATGTTTGTGGGAAGATGTAAATAACGTTGAGTTCAGATTGATTAGTTTATTGCTCAATACAATATCCAACGTTTTACGCCGGTTACATATACGAACGATACCCTAACAACTTCACACTCTCGATACATATTGTACCTTCCGTCATTACTCAAGGGCCACGCGTCTCATACTATCCTTATCGTGACCTTCCTTCGGCTATGTGCCGCGCATACATATTTGATTATTGGCGGGAGGTTCGAATTGTGAACGTTAAAACATTACAAAGTTCTTCAGGGTAATGAACATCTACTTCCAGAATATAACCCTTAGCACCATCGTCTGGAACACCCATGATATCTAGTTGAAGAATTTCTTGTTCGGATAGCCATGAAAACCCACCTGTTGGTAATGGTTGGGAAATACTGTGACCATACAGGTTCGTAGCGTCCAAATAATTGAGGAATCATGATGCTTCATTTCCATCACAATCTGGCAGAAAACGATTATTAGCAATATGCTTTCTTTCAGAACAATTACTAATACCCCCACGAATACCCTTTTGGAAAAAAGTTATCATGTCAATATTCGTAAGCAATTCCAACTCTACACCAGTATATTTGAGCATAGCATCCCAAGAATGGCCGGGAGAGGTAAAATAGTGAGCTGGATCTAATTTATATTTATCCAGACATATATTACGGAAATTTTCGAAAATATCGCATAAAATCAATACATCTGATTTCAAATACAGATCTGAAGAGTCTCCTGACGTTTTACACAAGAATAAGGACCATACACGTTTTGCCCTCTCATAATCATCGTCAGATATATGTTTCTTGTTCAATTGATCATAAAAATCGGATTCTGATGGTAGCTCAGTACAATCCAACGCGGTCAAATCTTTGACAAAACTGTAGTGAGAAACTCCTTTCTGTCTCATCATAAAAAACACTCTCGTGTTTTCATAACATTGCTCATCTGACAAGCTCTCCCCTAACTGCTCCAGTGATGACGCCATGAGTCTAAAGCTATCGATAAATCTCAGTTTTAGGAATTGTTTTTTCAATTTACCAAATTTATCTATTGTGGTACCCATCAATAGATGTTTAGTGAAAGAAATGTAATTTTCCTTTGTTTGACCGATAACCTCCACCTTGTTCTTATTAGTGCATAACTCTTTTATGAACAAGTGGCTGTCTTAGCCGCTCAAATTATGGAAAATTATCGGAACGAAATTCAGTAACTTGTAATTCAAATTACATCGAGAATGTGTAGCTCCATATCTTTTCCTTCCCGTCAAGTGACAATGATCTCTCACTTTGGCGTCACCCAATTCGAAGGGTTTCTCACAAATGCCCATAACGATCAGCAATTAAAAAATCGTCTCTGATGTTAATGGCTTCATTGGCACGATACGATTCAAATATGTATAGCAGATGGCCCTTAGGTCAGATTCCAGTCTGACTACAAATACTTTGGCAGCGTCCGCCGAAAGAACAACGAATTCGGTATGAGAATGAGTATGGCTCGTGAATAAATAATTTTATTTGTGAAGGAACGTGTTGGATCCGGTTCATTTGTATGTATAGGCTTCAGAATTGATTCAAAATCAGCGTATACCACGAAGGGGACTTTCAACTGCCTTTCAAAATTTTCAAATTTTAATATATTTTTCGGTATGACCCTACCACATTTATCAATTTTGATTTGCGTTGTCGGAATGGTGGTACAAATAAAATTGCAATCCTTCAACTGATGTCTCAATAATTTGCGTTCGTCTGAAAAATACATCAAGCACCCATCACAAAAATAAATCCTATGTCCGTGGGATGAAATTTGTGATGAAACTAACCTTGATAGATCTTTTTATTCAGCAATAGTGGCTATTACCAGATTCATCGGAGGACCCACAATTTCACATTTCGGTTTGTTGTTTTCGAAAGTTGTTTCTAACCCATAAACATTGACTGAACAATCATTCATATTCTCAAATTTTGGAATATCACGTAATTTCATTAGAAAATTTATACCTTCAACATTAAGTACATCTCTGAAATCTAGATATGATTCTACTTCAGAAGTTCTCGTTTGCACTGGTCGCAGAGCTGATGTCACACCCCAAGCGAAGCAAAAATGGTCTTCATTTCTCACATTAACTACTGCCCTCTTCAAAGCGATGAATTCTGAAAGTTTGATGTAAGAGGATCCACTGAGGGATATTTGTTGATGTTAACTTCGATAAAAACAACTTTCTCCAGAGTCCAACCTGTGAACACATTATTCGTTTAATGGCTAAAATATCTTTCATATTTATGTGGATCATGTTCATGAAATTCATGTTCTTGAAAATATGTCCAATATACCTCTTCAAGGTTGTTTGATCGATCAACAATTTGGTTTTGGCTGTTGAAAGACTTCACCTCTAATATTTCCTGCGTCTGAAGTATGTACCTCCCAAACAACTCCATGTTCACTTTCAAGGTGTTATGAACTTGCACCATTCGATCAATCAAAGTCACAACTTTATGCCTCACTTGGAAAAAGATTGATGTCTGAATGCAGATTCTTACTTTCGACCTTGTAGCTAACAATCCTTTATTTAAATGCACTGTTGATGGTTTTCACAACATTTTCAAATTCCGTACAGGAATTTGTTCTATGCTTCAATGTTTTGAGGTGTGAATTCATCCTATTCACAGGCACCATTATATTACAGTAGTTGCACAATTCCTGAACTGCACTTGGTTAGGCAGAATCCACTCTGGGTCGTTTTGCTGGAGGACCTGCATCATTATCCGGCCTGCAGGACTGCATTTGATGACGACGCATGTTATCTTTACGGCTGAAACTTTTACCACACCTATCACAGTGAAACATATTTGTAGATATATTCAATACGCGCGATATCAAACTAACTCCTGTGAATGAGTAGCACCTCTTTTATATGTTCATTCAAAAAGTGGGGGAGGGAAGGAGAATACACGAGCGCCCTCAAATTTACATCAGCAAAGGCACGTGATATTGCAGAAGGTCACTCAAAGTCAAACTGAAAACGCACTCTAAAAGTCTCTTCGTCCATGTGGCTGAAGGTCGTTCAAAGTCGAATCTTCGAAATAATCACGTGGATCAATGAAGGTCTTTCAAGGTCAAACTTAAAACATTAGCTCAAAGACACCATGCTTTCGTCAGGTGATATAGGTCAGGGTCGTTCAAAGGCAAACTCAAAAGTCAAAGTCAATCTATACTGTTGGAAGCTGCGTAACTGGCTTGAGTTCATTCGATATCAAAGTCACCTTGTCGAAAATATAGAGAGTTAATGAAGGTTATTCAAGGGTAAACTCAAAACACCACCTCAAAGTCTCCTTCCCCGCATCGCCGTGTTATGTAAGTCAAGGTAGTTCAAGGTCAAACTCGAAACACCTCCTCAAAGTAACCTTGGCTGCTTCGTGTAACATAGAGGTCATTTCAAGGTTGAAAGTGGTGTGGAGAGGTTCTGAAATTGGTTTAAACTAACTACTGCCGTGTAATGACTTCTCAGCCTACCATTAAGATATTGTTTTTTACTCATTATGGTTACACAGTAATGCAGCTTTATAATGAAATACATTACATTCTTTGACGTTTTCATTTACTTCGGAATTTTTACAAATTGAAAAAAAATTCAGTTTCATAGATACATACCTACAGGTATGTATCGTGTTCTGTGTATTTTATCCCCAAAGGATTATTTTCACAACGTTTCGGCAAAGTCTCATTTGCCATCTTCTGGTGATGTCTGGTTTTTTCAACCAGACTGATTAGTTCGAACTCTGTCTCAGTTTATAGGGATGGATGTTTCCCTTTACCTGCGTTGCTGCCACTACCTGTGTTTGCTCGACTACCTGTTTTGGTCCTATTACCTGAGCTGTCTCTCCTGCCTCTGTTATTGTACCTGTATTGTCATGTGCCGAGTTTTGTTTCTGGGGTTGAGCGATCTGATTGCTTGTGCGAAGCGATAAAACGGATCTCCATGTTGATGGTAATCTTTGCGCATCATCCCTCTTGTTCATATTATTAGGTCGTTTTTCAATTTCGATAGCCTCTCTGATTGTTCGCGAGTAAAAATTTTCGTTGCTTGCTAGTATTTTTGTGTTACCGAAATCGATGTTGTGTCCTATCTGCAGTACGTGTTGGAAGAGAGAAAACGTGGTATGACAAGAAGATGCATGGACTTCTGACAGAATCTTTCAGGATTGGCTCACTCCAAGGCGTTTATTCACCTTTCGAAGCTTGATACCAAACAATTGTTGGACTACAGTAGAGATGAACTACGATGTCTAACAGGCCTTCTTACAGGTCACTGTCATTTGAATCATCATATGCAGAGACTCGGACTGTCGGAAGACAGTGTGTGTCGCCTCTGCTTGGAAAATGATGAAACAGCAGAGCACATGCTTTGTGCCTGCCCCGCTGGGGATAGAATCAGGTCTTTAGAGTTCGGCAGAGCCGTACTCGCACCATACAAACTGTTGATTGTGAGCGAAGGACCACCCTTGTTAGGGACGAGTAATGAAACATGAACATGTAACTATAACTATATTGCAGATGAGCATCTTACAACGTGCGGTAACAGACTGAGACTTGAGACTTTTGAGACTTATTCCTCTTTTTAAGTTCGCTTGCCAAGGGGAGCGATTGGGAATTCGTCCGAGGTTGACAATGTTACCATTTTCCTTTGCTATATATATATATATATATATATGCCAAAGTCTAATTTTGAATAAAGCTATCAAAGAATTCCAGATGATGTCAATGATACCGTCCGTATATTCTTCAACAACCAGTTTTCATTTTAGTTTGTTTTTCTATTTGAGAAGAGAAAGACGAGTCCAGCTTCATCTTGAAAATCACGAATCAGTCAATGCTATTCCGTTACACGTCAAATTTTCCAGAAACACAATAAAGCGTCATTTGAGACTGAAACAAGGAGAACAATTTCCGTAATAAGGGGAAAATGGCTACTACGAGACATTTCCTAATTGAATAATACAAATCCGCCAGCATTTATTAGTTTTCAGAGTTGCTCGCTTGACGAGTTATTAACAGCCTCTAAATTCACCAATCAAACTCTGCGAAACTCAAATAAATAAAGCGGAATGCTGGAAACATTTCACTGTCAAATTACATAACTTTACAAATGTGCATTCAAGACTATCATAAATATCAAGGGTTCAAAGCTGGACTGTTTTATCAGTTTGTTTTCGGAATTTTAGGGGATATAGGAACATTAATGCTTTTGTTGACTAACCTTTATTAGAGGACTAGACTGGATTCTCATTAAGGGTGGTTGTTCTGAAGTAGATGAACGAAAGAAACAAAATATGCTGTAAAATCTATGTTTTCCAAACCATCATAATTCATCGCCGTCATCCTATTCGCATCAATGGATAAGATACGAACCAATCACTTCCATCCATTTTTTCTGTGAATTATTCACTTAGACATTCAGCTCATCGAGATGTATTTGATAAATATGAAAACAAAATAGTCTCCAAGGAATATATAAAACCTTATATATTCCTATAAATTATTAACCAATAATTCTACTTTTTGAAAGGCTTCAAGTTTGACAAATTCATTATAAAAAATTACGTTCATGTTAATTTGTATATATTCAATGAAACCTTCGAGTACAATACATTTAAAAATTGATGGAAACTGAGTAGCAAAAATACCATTAGATAAGCGACTCTATGGGAATACAATAAAGTTAGATTATAGAGTATTTTCGAATACTCTGTCGATGTATTGAAAATTCGAAAGAAATGAATTTAGTTATAGTTCAGAATTTATAGTCTATGTCCTTGAGCAGATGATTAATAAATGATTTTTAAGTGATTGTTCCATAAGCGTCAGTTGAAAACTGAAATCACATAACAACATTCATTGTTACTGTTTGATTTGATATGACAAATCTCAAAAGAATTTTTATAATTTTATGTCTACACTGAGTAACAAAAATATGGGCCCTAGCATTATACATTGATTGATTTTTTCAATTGAACACCCGAAACTTTTTTGATGTGAAACATTTATAGCCGCACGTGAAACCGATTGCTGGCTTGGTTTTTGTTTTTGGGATAATTCAATGGAATATTGAAGATATGCATTCATTATGTGTTTCTCTGTTGTATGTGATTTAGTTTATGTGAAAGGGATTAAAATGTGTTATCCAAAGTGCCACCGGTGTTTGTTTCTATCATTAGAGGTTGGATTGTGCTTAACGCTCACAGTGAACTTGCGTATTCTGTTGTTTAAACACTGAAAAACAGTGTTTTTTTACGATGCTTTACGCAAATGAAAAATACTTTACTAGAATTATTCTTTTCGTTTTGTTGTTTATGGATAATTGTGGAAGTGACTTTTAAGGAGGGAGATTGAACTCGAACACTTTTAGCTGAACTGTTTAAGCTTTGACGTATCAGCGATCTGGTGAACAGGTAGGTTTGTCCTGTTTTGGACCTGAAAATAATGAATCCAGTAAATGGGTGAGTCAAGTTGGATCTATCAAAATTGAAATATGGTGATCTAATGTTCCAGCATTATCAAGAATTAGTCGATTTTTACTAAACGAGGCAAAAACATGGTTTGACGTTGGAAACCTCCTAACAGAGTTTCCATTGTATTTCATCAGTTCGGACTTCCACTGTATTTCATCAGTTCGGACTTCCATTGTCTAATAAAATATATATTGATCTGAAATTTCTGAAAAATCTGAACCTGAAACACGCAATGCTGCTGTAGTGTATTGATTTATTGTGGCACTCAGTATAGTAGTTCTTATTGGATGGCGTTAGTTTTTAGGTGGAGATAAAAACGAACTGGTATGGCAGGATATTGGTAGTCGATGGTGAATAAATACCTTTTTGAAACCACGAGTGTTTTCAATTATTTATATCAAGTACCAATACACTACAAGTGCGACGAGGATTTTTTTAAGGATTTAGAGTGTATGAATTTCAAATTTAAATTTCACGAACTGGAACTACGTCCGAAATTCAACACCGGCCCGGTTAATAAGTTTGGCGACATTGTGCGTTTTTGAAAACGATCAGTTAGAATTAGTGTTGCGTCATAAATTCATTATGGGGTATGATAAAGGCCCAGTACAGGGTCGCCTCTTTGAAGAAAATTAAACGGCAACATTTAAAAGTGTGATTGAAGTGGCTATAGCGAAAGCGGCGGCGTATCCATCTTTAAATTCTGGAAATTCTGAACCTGTGATAAAGAAGAAATCAGATATACATTATGCGCAGGCCAAACTCAGAGAAGAGAGGGGAAGACAAAGACAAATAGCAGCGGGGATACAACCGTCATCTTCAGGATGAGTGCGCAACCTCAGCGGGAACCAGTGAGGACATGCAGGGGGAGTTTCTTCCAAGTGTTGAGTATGCGGAAGGAAAAATCACCCAGTAGATGTGTTCATTTCGAGATTGTTTTTGTTACTCATGTAATAAAAAAAGGGCATTTAGCTCCAATGTGTCCTATAAAACGGAACAAAACAAATGTTCTCACACAAAATAATTTAGAACCAGATTCTTCATCTGATTTTTCACTTTATAATTCAGAATGTAAAATCCAATTCATATTGATTTAAAGATAGACAATATACCTTTCTCTTTCAGTTTAGATACTGGTTGTAGCTTTACAGTTATTTCCGAAAAAGTTTATTACGAAAATTGGAGATATAAAGTTTTGCACGGAACAGAAAAATTTTCAACTTATAGATAGATAAATTATTCCTATTTTCAGCTGAGCATTACAAATATTTTTTTTATTGGTGCACCAGAAGATTTGAAGTTTTTAATAAAAAAATGTTCTCTTTTTGAACCCGGTTTGGGCACTTTCACTAAGGGGATGATTACCATAAATTTGAAAAATGAAAATATCACGCCAAGGTTTTTACGATCTCGACCACTTCCTTTTGCGATTAGAGAAAAAGTTGAAAAGGAGCTGGATAGATTACAACAATTAGGTGTTATAGAACCAACTGATTGTAGCTTTTGGGGAACACCGATAGTACCCGTTTTAAAAGAGGATGGTTCAGTAAGGATATGCGGAGATTTCAAGATTAATTAACTCTCAATTCGGTGATTGAAATAGATCAGTACCCTTTACCGAGAATTGAATAATTATTTGTGAAGTTACAGAGGGGAACACAATTCACGAAATTAGATTCGGCAAATGCATATACCCAAGTGTGCCTGGATGAAAAATAATAAAAAATGGTGATAAAGGTTCATTTCGTTTTAATAGGGCACCCTTTGGTATCTCCAGCATTACGACTGAATTTCAAAAATTAATGGAATCATGATTAGAAGGTATTCCGAGAGTAATCGTTTTCTTAGATGATATTCTGGTAAGAACATCTGACTGAATCAAGTTTTAACAAAACTGCAAGATGCAGGTTTGAAAATATCATTGAATAAGTGTGAATTTTTAAAAAAATAAAATTTCATATCTGGAAGGAAGGTTTACATACTTCACCGGAAAAAGTAATGGCTATTAAAAATGCTCCAAAACCAGAAAATGTTAGTTAAAATCGTGGTAAGGGCTCATTAATCACTATGGTGAATTTTTGCCGAATGTATCGTCTATATTGCATTCGTTGTATGATTTACTTAAATATGACAGAGATTGGTTTTGATCCACTGAATGTGATAACATTTTTAATTGTATTGAGTCGATGTTGATTTCCTTCCCCGTTCCTTCATTACAATGCAAAACTACCTTTGAAAGTCACAACAGGTGCTTCTAGTTATGGAGTTGAGGCAATATTAACTCATGCACTCATGAACCTGTTTCGTATGGATCATGTACATATCAATATCTTTATGGCAGGGAATTTCTATTAGAAGTAGATCACAAACCTCTTCTTTAAAATACATTATTACTGGCTATTTTCCTAAAGTGTTTTATTGTGCTAAGTAAATACAAACTGTTATCTTGTAATGTCCTATTTTGTTATATATACATATATTCAGTATCTACTTTGAATTGTATATTATTGTATAGTTTATAGTTTTATATGACTAAGTAGCGATAGTTAATATGTGTATTTTGTTTGTTTGTTTTTTATTTAATTATTTTAACCAACCTTTGTCAATAACATATGAATCTTCAGACAGTACAGCATATTTTGACTTTGACTTGACTTTACTTTTCGCTCTTTTTCACTAGCAAAAGGGTATTCCACAATTTTCTGCAAATCTTTTAGAACGCTGGGCGGTTATATTATCAAATTATAATTATAGAATTACATTCGTACGATCAGAAGATAATTTGGTCGATAGTTTGTTACGGTTTTCTCAACCCATTAGGGAAACTAAAAATAATAGTGAAATTGAAGAAGTTGATTTCATCAATTTTTTCATAAATAATAATGACTTTTCTATTGATTTTGAACAAGTAAAACGAGAAACAGAAAAAGATGATTTGTTATTGCAAATTTTAAAATATGTTTCGGTTGTCCGGTTGGCCTAGGAAAATTAATAATGAATACAAAGATTTTCATAGATTTCGAAATGAACTAAGTATTAAAGAGGGTTGCTTACTTTGGAACAACCGGTTGATCATTTCTTCGAAACTAAGATAATCAGTTTTGAAGGAACTTCATTTATCACACATGGGTGTAGTCAAGATGAAAAGTTTAGCGAGATCCTTTTTCTGGTGGCTGGGTCACCGTCAAAACAAATATTGAAGTTTTGAGAACTACTTTTGCTCGTTTTGGACTTCCACGAAAAATTGTTTTAGATAACGCACCTCTATACTTAGTTCAAACGATTTTCAGATTTTTTTAAAACAATAATATTGAACATGTCACCTCCCCTCCTTTTCAGCCTTCTTTAACTCCGAAAACTCAGTCAGAACCACTAAAAACGCTTTAAAAAATGCTCTTGGGAAAAATATATCAATCGATTTAAACAAAGTATTCAAATACTGGATACAGTCCAGCGAATTTGATGTTTGGCCGTAAATTACATACACGATTCGATATTCTTTAACCAGAAAAAAAAATTGAAAAAAAAAGTAATTTGAGAAATCATGTTGCAAGAGTGTTTAAGAAACAAAAACATTATCATAAAGGAAAAAGATTTATAGAGTTCAAGAAAGGAGATTTAGTTACTGTCAAAAACTATCAAACTGTAAGGAATCCTACTTGGATAAAAGGGAAAATAATAAAAAGATTAGGAAAATCAGTGTATTTAGTGGAAACTCCAGATCTTGGACATGTGTGGAAGAAACATGTGAAGCAAATAAAAAAGTATACTTTCAAAGAAGCCTGCTTCTCTACCTACTCAAGTATATAATGAGACAAATGATTCAAACGCCGTTTCCACGCAACTTAGACAAGGAACAAGGGATAATTTTGACAGGGAGGGTAATAACAATGAAGTATTAGCGACTTCCCATTCACCTAAATGAAAGATAAAAACGAACAGGTATGGCAGTATGTTTGTAGTCGATGGTGAATAAACACCTTTTCAAAACCATGAGTGTTTTCAATTACTGATATCAAGTCCCAGTGAATTACAACTGCTATGAATGTTATTTCCTATTTCTGAGTTGTTGGTGTTTTTGTCTTCCCTTGTACCTCCTCGTAACAATGAGAGGCAAGAAAAAATTGCTGGACGCGACATTTCTTCACTCAAGAGAAAATACCCTTTTCCTGGCAGAAGAAAGAACAAGTGGATCTGCTGAAGGGTCTATAAAATATTTCCAGTGAGGCAAAATGGGACATCTGAAGGCAAATTGTCGTGCCAAAAATCCAAAACTGAAGTTTCTTTACCAGTCAACATGAAGTATCGAGTTCATCACGAAGTTCCGAAACTTGTAGTTTTTTGCGCCAAGACGGGCCACAATGTTTCGAATTGTTCCACCAAAGCTGCAATATTAATATCTGTACAGCGGTCCAAGAGCCGGTAGGTTCAACGAAAGTTGTTATTGATGGCCAATAGTTCTGGGCTTCGATTGATACTGTAGCTGATTCATCGCTGATACATTTTTTTGAAGTTAAGCAATAACTCAATAGCACGTAATACGTGTATCAATATCTCAAAGGGCATCACGGATGTCACCACTGAGGCAACTGAAAAAGTCATATGTTATACAAACATTTCTGGTATCGATTTTCATTGCCGATGATTATCTTGATCGAGGTATTCTAATTGGACACAATATTTTTGAAGGTCAAAGCCTTGTAACCAAAACAGGTTATAAGGAATCTCGTATCATACTTCGCAAGTTACCAGGCATTGATAGAATTTCTGAAGGAATTAGTTCTGAGTTGTCTAAAGTCTATGTTCATGCTGAGTTCCGCAGTGATCTACAGGTGATTTTTTGAGATTTTTCTGGTATGATTATAACTGGGAATAAAGTAGGGGCTCTTAATAATATAAGCCTGAAAATAAGCTTAGAAAAAGACATTATTGTCAACCGTACTCCCTTTCGCCTGGCTATCAATAAAAAGGAGACAGTTCAAGAAGTAACAAAATATTTGATGGGAAATAACATTATGAGATCAAGTGAATCACCGTTTGCCAGTCCAGTGCTTTCGAATGTGCGTAAATTTTTGCAAACTTAACCGCTTCACAATTGAAGAACGCTTTCTTCTGCCACTTATCGACGACCAATTGGACAGACTGGGTAGGAAACATTACTTCACATTTTGGATATGGCTTCCGGTTTCCATCGGAAACCGATCGAGGAGGAATTTATTCTTAAGAATACATTCGTCGCGCCGCGCGAACGCCCACTTTTATTATGTGCGGATGCAGTTCGGCTTGCCAATGCACCGACAGCATTTCAGAGAACGGTTAACTTTGCCCTCGGGAATCCGAAGGATTCAATTGCACCAGTTTATCTCGACGACATTTTGATCTCTAGTGCTATTCCGGAAGAAAATTCGATAACCTTCGGCGTAAACTAGAAGCACTTTCTACGGCAGCTTTTTTTTTATTGAGAAATGCTGTTTTCTTTAATCATTCGTGGAATACCTTGAAAGAATAGTTTCAGGTGAGGGCATAAGCATCGAAAAAATGGAAGGCAGGAAAAAGCTGAGGTCTTTTCTTGATTTGATGAATACAATTTCCCTTGTAATTCAAGCATTTATTTTGCCTTACAGATTCTTCATCAAGTGAAAAGAGCGTCGAGCGCATCCTTGTCAGGAAGACCGTGTAAAAATTAATCACTCGATGAAGAATATTATTTTGTCGAGCCACCGTCGGTCATGGGAAGCTAAGACGTCCAATCATAATTGCGATATCGAAAAATTTTTCTTTTTTGGATGATTCAATGGAATATGTGTTTCTTCGTGCTCGGATACAGCACGAACCGCACATACTGGTGGTATGTGATTTAGTTTATGTGAAAAGGGAATAAAAAGTGTTATTCAAAGTACGACCAGAGCTTGTTTCTATCAATAGATTATCTGCGTTACACTGAGCTCGGATACCAATAGTGTATACAGTGTTGTTAACTACGGTATACATAACCTGTGTTATAGTAAATTGATTTTTTTTTAAATAATGAAAAACAAAAATGTCTGACAGTGATAATTTACAAAGTGAAAGTAAGCAGCCTTCTGCAAAAAAAGCAATATCACACTAATATACTATCAAGTCTTCAATAAGTAATTTATGTTTTTATATTCTATAATCAAAGTATGCATTTATCTGTGCATGTTAGGAATCACACGTTAAAAGGTAAGACCTCGTTAATCCTTAGCTCGCACAAGTTTCGACTTCTGAGGGTTGTCGTTCGTAGGGGTGCGACAGCTGGTTAACGGAAAAACAGATTTTAAACAGATTAAGCTCTCGTATATTTGGTCTGTCTCAAGGGTCAGTGAATATAAAATCTACTCTTTTGGTAGATTAAAATTCACACAATTATATATAATATTTTCAAATCAATTATTAATTAATTTTGATTTCATTCTCATAAAAAATAATACACTAAAATACTTTTTTGAAGAACAAATTGCATAATAACTGACAAAATTGTTTTTCAAAATCGGCTAATAGCGAGTATCGCACGAATGTTTTTGTTATTAACAGATAAATCAAAAAAATTATAAATCAATTAATTTTCTAATGATCTTACTGATGATGTTATGATGATATGTATGATCTTTAGTAATATAAAACAACTAACTAAGATTCTTACATGAGAGATTATTTCCATGCAGTCACAGAGGTTGAATAATTTTTGAAACCAATAGAGAAAAACTACTATCGATTTCAGTTGGGGATTTCAATGTGAATTTTGCAAAACATAGATCAATACCATTAATTACGTTCCTCCAAGAAGACTATCAATTCCAACAATCCAAGGGAACCTGCTATCACATGTTGAACAACAATAGATGCTGTATTTATGAGATGTCTTGATAATATTATGTTCAATACTTTTGTAACATACTTCAGTTATCATCGATCAATTGTCATAGTAATACCCTCAGAGGCAACATCGAATATAATTATTACCGAAGTCACTGATTGCAAGAATTGAGTTGTCATAATTTGAAGTTAATGTTTGATTTTTTATTTTCATATTTAATGAAAATAAATGTTTATTGAATAAACAATCATTTTCTGAAAAAAATTGTAATATTTCATTTTGACATTATGCCATATTAGTTCCTGCCGTAATCTATTTTTTTGCATATTACTTGTACAAAATAACGCAAATTTCGAATAGAATTTTCTAAAATGCTGTAGAAAGCACTTTTTAATGTATGGCATACTTGCCCAGCTTACGTGATATTAGGCTACGTGAGATGTTTCAAATTTTATTTCAATAACGTCATTATACGATCCGTACTTCATTGCCTAAGGAATATTGTTAAATGTTCAATTAGTGAATTATACTCAGTGTGTGAATTGAAATGGCTACTTCACTTTACTCTCCAGTAAAACGAATGAGCCAAAATACTTTTTCTGTTAACGAAAAGGCTATTATTCTTGATATAGAAGTTTTTGTACACCGTTGATACAGTGACGGGAGCTTCAAAATCAGCAATATGCAAATTCAAATATGAGAGAAAAATTAAGTTATGAAATGACTAAAACAATCTTTATGAAAAAAAAACTATACCTGTTGATGAAAACTTCAGATTTGTCATTAGGAGAACAGCACATTCTTTTTATTTTACGAAAGAAATACCTACCATGAGAATAGAAAGCTATTTTATTTGGATGGAACTTGGCTGAACGAAGAATATACCGTTGGAAAGATGTGGCAAGTTCACGTCAAGCATCTTCAAAAGGCTTTTCTACCGAATTGAAGTCGCCTTATGGAGAAGAAAAGCGACTGACTATTACCCACTTGAAAGTATTGATGGTTTCGTTGAGGGTGATTTATTGATGTTTGAGTTAAAAAGCATTCTGGCGACAACCATGAAGACATGAACGGCGATGTGTTTGAAGAATATTTTCACCGACTAAAGAATTGAGAACAACATATATCATTGAGTGGGTTCGATAAAAAATATACCATTCGATTTAACTATGGTTGAAAAGAGCCATTGTATGAAGTATGTTCAAACGAAGCTTGATCTAAATAATATGTAGTCGATACAGTTGGTATAGAAACGAAATATTATTATTCTGCATCTGCTATTATTGCGACCATAATTCGATTCAACTCGTTTGAGCCCAAATAAATGATTGCGTGGCATAAAAAGACTTTTAAAATAAAAGATTTTCTTAAAAAAACTTCGAAGTTGACAATAAATCTAACCTTCAATCATTATATTCAAAGTTTCATCGGATTTATCTGATAACGATACACCATAATTTTTGCTTATATCTATTATCATCTCAAATAAGCATATCTTCTAATTATTATGTGAATATTACATTGAAATGTTACAACAATATCAATTTTATATGAATAAATGAACTTAATTATTAGTATTTTTGAATAAATACCCAAACGCACGCCGCAGTAGGTAGAAAACGACCCGAAAGCTTATAAAAATCTTATGTTTGCGATACAAAAAAACGGTAGACTAATGAGCATTTATTACTTTTCACTATTAGGAAACATAAGCATAGTGACAACATGGCTTAAGGCTTTCGCGGCCGAGGTTTTCGGTGTCACTATTTTTCGAGTTCAAATGCCATCGATTTTAAGAATTTCTTCCTGACGTTTCGCTGGCGCGAGTAGCTAGCTTCTTCAGATATTTATACATCCTGAATTACCATCCGATCTGACAATTACGGTTTCTTAACGCGTATTTATCCTGTGCCATTTAGTTTGGAGTGATAATAACTGTACCTGGATTAGGTAAATTTGTCATTAAAATTCATTGACTCTGTTCTACCTGATGTCATGCGACTTTTTCCTTCACTGCTAGTTTGTGTTCATCTTTGCGTATGTTGATTCGTCTGTTAGTCTGGCCGATGTAAGTCACAATCATGGCATGGTACTTCATACACTCCTTGTGACTCCAGTGGTCCTTGGGATTACGAAGCATGGACCTGTCCGTTCTAGTACGAACGAAGTTGATATGTTGTATTGGCGAAGAATTCTGCTGATTTTATCTGTTGATCCTGCAATATATGGTAGTGTGGTCGTTACGACCGGTGTATCTCGAGTTTTTTGTTTTTACCGTGTTGTCTTGGTAGCCGCTTTTATACTTCATTCTGAGTAGTTATTCATTTGTAGAGTTGTTTCGATGGTGTTCAACTCTTGTTGTCTATGATCGTTGTCTGTCAGCCTCCTCGAACGTGTAATGAGTGTTTTTGCCACCGCGTGAATTTGTTTTGGGTGGTGGTGTGAATTTGCGTTTAGGTACCTATTCGTGTGTGTTGGCTTTCGATATAGCGTGTGAAGTGTACCGTCCGGCTTTTTTATAATCAGCACATCGAGAAATGCGAGCTGGTTGCCTTCTTTAACTTCTTTCGTAATTTTAGTCACTTGAATGAAATCCATCCACGCATTAAATACAACACACGCAAAGATGAACACAAACTAGCGTGAAGGGAAAAGTCACCACGTCTTCTCTCTTTCAACACGTACTGCAGATAGGACATAACATCGATTTCGATTACACAAAAATACTAGCAAGCAACGAAAACTTCAACTCGCGAACAATCAGAGAGGTTATCGAAATTCAAAAACGACCTAATAATATGAACAAAAGGGATGATGCGCAAAGATTACCATTAACATGGAGATCCGTTTTATCGCTTCGCACAAGCAATCAGACCGCTCAACCACAGAAGCAAAACTCGGCACATAACAATACAGGTACAATAACAGAGGCAGGAGAGGCAGCACAGGTAATGAGACCAAAACAGGTAGTCGAGCAAACACAGGTAGTGGCAGCAACGAAGGTTTGAAAAGAGACACGCATGTAATGAGATACTTTTTGAATACCCTGGTCCCAGGAATATATTTTTTATGATTACTGTAAATTATGTTGCTTGAAAATTAGATCTCCTATCATTTTTTCATCGAGTGTATCGAGTTACTCTGTATAAATACGGGACGATCCTTTTGCAAAAAATACAACGATAAATTAAGACTCGTCTCTAATTCTTATTAATCTTCCCAAATGCATATTTATCACGGTGCTTAGTCAGTTAATTACTTTGAAGCTAGCTCCAACGTGAGTCATGACCTTTTGAATAGCCGAATTAGGACTGACTTCAATTTCATTTACAACTCTTTTCTCCATGCTAAAATTGAGTTAGCGTTTGTGTTCGTGTCGAGGTTATCTCACTTCACTATCAATATAAAAACCATTTCGAGATATTTAGCAGGAACGTTCGACATTGAGTTTTGAACTTACTGCAAATGAGTATGGAGTGTTTTCGTCTCAAGATCTGAATAGATTGTATAAAATTTTAACTGGATATATAGAATGTAGGTTTGAGATATACCATAAAAACTAAAATCACCAAATATAGTACATATGGTATTCATCTGAGTACCATTGGTACAGTTAAAATCGATATAAAATATTACAATATAAAACAGTAAATAATAAAATGTCCCTAAAAAAGATTCAGACACATTTGAGCATTCGGAGGAGTTGTCCCTCTGTAATACTGAATATATCCAGTTCACAGTTCCTCGTCGTTTTGTTAACTGTTTCGAGACATTGTTGAAGAGGAGACAAATTGTTTGAGATACGAAATAGATTTTCTCTTCTTCTCAGTCTTACGTCAGGTACAATAAAATCAATAGTATAGAGAATTTCAGGTACTTTCAGTTTTCTAAGAATGTTAAAAACAAAAATCACTTCCGAGGACTCACAGCGGTCTTTCAATGGTTGCATGTTAAATTCTTGTAATTGGCTATTCAGGTACTTTCAGTTTTCTAAGAATGTTAAAAACAAAAATCACTTCCGAGGACTCACGGCGGTCTTTCAATGGTTGCATGTTAAATTCTTGTAATTAGCTAATATAAATAAAAGCCAAACATTGTGTTTTCTGAAAAAGTGTGTTCTTAATGATCGTTTCTGGACTTTTTCTATAGTTTCAGAATATAAAAAGGTCTTTGGATTCCAAATGACACAACAAATTCCAGCTTAGAACGA
The DNA here is from genome assembly GCF_000500325.1 of Leptinotarsa decemlineata. Taxonomy (NCBI): domain Eukaryota; kingdom Metazoa; phylum Arthropoda; class Insecta; order Coleoptera; family Chrysomelidae; genus Leptinotarsa; species Leptinotarsa decemlineata. The sequence goes on from NW_019293675.1 coordinate 29,272, forward strand.
ACAATAGAAAGAGTAACAACAAATATCGTGATTGAATTCACGCTAGATCTTAAGATAAAGCTCATTTCTCTATAACATTCAGATACTGAATATTCAATGTGCCCAGAGAAACTGAACACACCAGTAAAAATGATCCCGAGATCTTTCAACTCATTGATATCAGAATCTTTCTCGATTCTTCTAAACAGCTTGAGATCATCGGCATGAAGACACCCCTGTAAGTTACTCAGTTTTGATGATACCAAAGTTGCTAAGAAATCGACTTTGACCCCAAATTCCCAATTTCAAGGTCAAATTCGAATTTTGATTCTTTTTTTTTAATCTTCGTATTCAAAGTCTGATTTTCAATTGATGGTTCTAAATAAAAAGCTACGAAAATAATGAATTTGTCATGTTGTAGGAATAAGAATGAAAAACCAAATATCCATTATGAAAAAATTCTAATTTTGATAAGTTACTGAAAACCCACAGAGACATCGGTAAAGCGAATTCAACAGGAAATAAAATAAACATTATTATTGGAATTCAGTTCCAAATAGAGTCCGACACGTGTTTCAATCACCAAGCGATCTTCAAGACGAAGATAGATCTTCCTGACAAAAAGTCGTAATTATGAAAGAAATGAGTGTTTTTTCTTATGAAGTTATCCATATTTGCTACTGAAGAGCCGATAAGACGAAACATCGGATGTCTAGCAGTGAGGATAACAGTGTTCGATGTAAGTGAAAATTTACTTCTTCTATTATGATTCATGTAAAATAGCAACTCTCTTACAAAACAAAATCACATACATTGCTGGGTCCTGTTTTAACTCAATTGTCTCATGACACGGAATCCACTCACATTCAAAATAAAATATTCAGAGCTGCGAAACTCATCACAGGTGCCTTCTCAGGATATTGCATGAACAAGTTTTTTTTTTATATTTTCATTCGAATCCATTGTTGTTCCTATAGGATTTTCTCCATGTGTACACTGAAATTAAATACGGTTCAGAGCTAATCAAATTTCTCAGATATGCATCTTGTAGACATTCAAATTCGCACGGGAGGCTGCACGTGGAAATAATGGAGATGAGGAATATCAGACGGGGTATTTTATATTCCATGCATCCTCATAATTCACAAGATGATCAAAGTTCTCTCTGGAATTTCCGTATCCTTAAGATGAGATTATCAACCCCACACAGGTTGAATATAATCCATATTGTCACCACGCCTCAAATTTGATGAGTTTTGTTACAATACCGCGAGAAGTCGCTTTGTGAATACGCGATGAGCTAAGCCGACAAGCCAATCCCAGCTCGTACAACTACCAACCTAATCTAACTTAGACTCAACATTCTGCTGAAAAGTGTCTTCAGAAACACGCGATAAATTTGTTGAAGGACATCAAATTAGTCTTTATCTCGTTACATTAAAATTGTATATACACTACTGACTATAGGGTTTCTTTCTATCCTTTCAATGCATCCATGATTTCGGTGAACCGTGAAAATATAAAATAAACAAAATTATGGAAATTATTTCGATGTTTATATCGACGATTTGCTTTTAGTTAAACAACATCTTTTTGAAATCTGAAGCTATTGGATTGAAGGCCATTTTTGTATATTTTTCAATTTAAATGTCTCATTGAGATAAACTATAGTCCGTTCATAATTTGTTGATAGCTCACTGCAAGTTTGACCCTCATTAGAGAACTGAAATACAGAGAGGACAGCTAATATGATATAATAACAAAAACCAAACTAAAACTGGCAGTTTAAGATGTTTTCGACTAACCCACCTTGTATCTGAAGAAATACAATACAGCTATAAAACTTTTAATCCGATTATGTAGGTATTTTGAGTGG
>NW_019293676.1:0-33686 GCF_000500325.1 Leptinotarsa decemlineata
CTAGAAATTACTGAACGAAAACAATAAAAAGACCAACAAGAACTGAATCTCTCACCCTTTACTTTGTATGAAAAAAATTTCTTTACAATTCATCGTTTTTTTTCCCTAAAGAAGGTCTTCATTATAACCAATCAGTATTTCAACCGCAGAAGAACCTCTGTAGTGAAACACATTTTGAATAAAAGTTAGAGTGTGAACATCGTTCGATAATTCTGTTGAAAAAACTCTGTATCTCCAATGAAGTATATAGCTCTTTCATAAATAGAATGCAGTAGCTTCAGGTTGTACTTGGGTCTAAGCTCCATACAGGTGACTAATATTCGAAACATATTTCAATTTGAGCTTTGAAGCAATGACAGTTGATGTTTAGGCATCCAATATATCATCAGTTCCTCGGATCTCTCTCCACTGCAACCAATGTGACCTTCTGTTCATAAGCCTAATCTACCCTAGACACGGGATGCTGAGATTTGTGCTCAAAAGATATGACTCTCCCCGGATATGGCGATTCCTTGATATTACATGATTCTTTGATCCGACACCAAACGCTTTACAGATTTTTCTTTCTTTCCTCCGCAGGTACTCAAAATTTAGGTACGTCAAAAACATAAATAAAGCATGAAGTATGTAGATTTGAGTTAATGTAGATCCGCCTGTAGAAGATATTGTATAGCGAAATACATGTTGCGTTTTCGTTAAAAAATTAAGTGAAAATCTTCATGAATATGAAGCAGAAATGTCACGAATCCACCCGAAAGGATTGAATATTGTTTTACGACGATATTTTCTGAGTTGTGCAACAATGACGAAAATAAAATGCCAACTTGAGATTCCAATGCTAACTAAGAACAAGCAATCTGCTTATCAATATGTGCCTGAGTGGAAATATACCCTATCAATTTTACCCTATCAATTTAACATGCCTTTGTATTGAATACGATATGGCTTTCATGTCACTCAAAATATTGATTTAATTTACTAAACCACACCAAAGTTCACCACGAACAAGAGATTATTAGGTTTTTGGACTCATAAGTGAGTATTTACTTCACCAACAGTTATACTCTGACTGAGCGCAAACAAGGGACAGCACTGGCAGTTCAATTTTCAAATCAGGGGAGTCCAATCACTGGTGTTTGATATCAATGATAAATATTCCCATAGCGGAACTGTTGACCTGCTTATAATGAAAACATCTCATATTTCGGATTCAGAGAGTTCGCTCAAAAGTATATCTGTATACAAAATAGAAAACTTGCTCACTCAAAAAATAACTTATTTGTTTTTACTTCTTTAACCGAACGGAAAAAGAAATCAATTTTCTCTGGACACCAAGCCAAGTTGCCATAGGTAGAAATGAAAAGGTAGACAAGACAGTAAAATCAGAAATACGTGTCAACACGTGTTTGCGGTTTACATTTTTCGAAGTGCTCTGATTTTTCCTGTTTTTGATGTATATCACTAAACTATCATCTGCATCATATACTCGACTCGAGCGTCCGTGGTGACTTTTTTTTGTGTATTTCAACGATCATGTGAAAACATTTTCCAGATGGGTTTGTCTCCAAAAAAATAATCTCTCCCAAATATTTTTATTTTTCCATTGAAGTAGAAAAGGGTTTGAGCATAATGAAACTTCTAGAAGATGTTGAATTTAGTATATTTGCTGAACTGAGAAATTTGTTTTTCGTTATTTTAGGAGTTTCTTTCAGTTAACCTTTTTCAGAAGTATATTTCTATTTTTTATTTGATGAAGAACAATAATTTTATCGTTATATAACTGAAAAAATATCTACTTGAATATGTTGAACGCGTGTATGTTTTAGAATATTTTTTTCAGTGAGTTTCAAAAATATTTCGGTTGGTATTTCGAGAAATGCTACTACTTTTACTTCTTGAAATTCAAGTCATCAACTTCTTGAATTGAATTTAATATTAACGTTATTCCGATTTCAACATTTTATCTCTTAACTCTAGCCTTCGCTTATATTTAGCTTCGGAAGTGGTCGCTAGCGAGGTGTTAGCAGTTCTATTAGCGTCTATTGAGGACATCAGCGTCGTTTTCCTAACGTACATTGTTCCTTTGCGTCGTTACTTTACGTTTCTACAATTGTATGGCAACTTGATAAGAACAAATAAGAAACGCCACAAAGGAAATACATTTGGTTTTATTTCCTCTCAGGGAAGTTCTTACTTTTCATGATGGTAATCGGCCAAATGTTGAATATGTAATGACTGGAGTTGAATATTAAAAATACTTAGTTTAATTGTTTTTCGCATGAAACAAATTATGGCATATTCTAGTCATGATTCAATACTACTTTAATACTACTTTAATACTACTGGTTTTTACGATTATTAAACAGAGTGATATATCCAGAACATTCTAATGAAGAGTTGTACTTTGATTTCATGTGATTAGGTTAGATTAGGTTAAAAGTGAATTGGCCTGTTCTATCGTCTGCCGCAACCCGCAAGGGTTTTATTGTGGCTCACACCTATTCAACCTCGAGCAAATAAACTCAGCTTCTTGACGAAGCCGATTAGTTTATATAGTGAGTGATCTTTCAGGTCAGATGGTAAACGTGTGGTTCTACCAAACTCTGAAAATCTGATTTGATTCGCAAACTCTGCTGTTTCATTATTTTCCAGGCAGAGGCGACACACACTGTCTTCCGACAGTCAGTCTCTGCATATGATGATTCAGACGACAGTGACCTGTAAGGAGGCCTTTAAGACATCGGCATCGTAGTTCATCCTTACAGTAGTCCAACAACTATTAGGTTTCGAACTTTGAAGGGTGAGTGCACGCCTTGAAGTGAGCCAATCCTGGAAGATTTTGCCAGAAGTCTTTGAATATTCTTGCCATCCAGTTGTTCAATGTTTCTTTGGCAAAACCTGAAGCAATGGCAATGACAGGTTCTGGTTCGATGAAGCTACTTGCAGCAGACTCCCTTGCAAAGGGAGCAACAGGCTGAACTGGAATTATCACTTGAAAAATAAATCTTGAAAAATAAATCACCACCATTCACAACATCTTCCCTACGGAAACTTGAAAACCTGAATAGTTTCACAACCTTGAAAACGAGTTTCTACTGACTCATACAGTCTCTCATACAATATATGGTATTCTCCTTTGGGAGCACACAACAAATGCTCAATCCTCATTCATCACACAAAAAAGGCATGCGAATAACGGCTAGTGCTGAGAAAAAAATTCCTAGGAACTTCATTGAGCAAATTTGAAATCATTACATCCCTTTTACTGTATGTATACAGGGTGTTTCCTAACTACGGGACGAAACTTCAGAGGGTGATTCGTTAGATCGTTTTGAGAAAAAAAGTTTTCATGAACATATGTCCAGAGTTGCTTTGTTTCTGAGATGCAGGGCATTGAAGTTTAAAAAAAACAGTGTATTTACGAAACAGCATAAATATCCTTAGACCGGTTTGGTGTGAGGATTTGGTGTAAGTTTATTCAGAGTGAAATTATTAGGACCAGTGGAATCTCAGTGGGCACCACAGCCAACAATATTGGGGAAATTAGTATGCCACTGACTCGATGTTTTAGTTTTTCATTTTTTCAGAATGAACAACTGAAAATACAACTTTTTTGTCGCCTGTGTTTTCTGTGTGTCACTTTGCACATCATGAACACCTGCTTTGGACAGTGATAGTGTTGACATTAGTGAAAATCAGATATATCAATTAGCAGAAATTCCATCATGAATAATTTCACCAACGCGGAAATGGCTGACATGCACTTTATTTATGGATTATCAAATGGAAATGCGAAAGAAGCACGGAGAATTTACCAGGACAGATATTTTAACAGAGTAATTCCATGTGCTGAAGTATTTAGAACGCTTCATGCAAGATTATGTAGTTCCATGTGCTGCAATATTTGGAAAGCTACATGCAAGATTATGTGAAATTGGGAGTTTTTATAAAATTGCTGGTGGTGGAAGACCAGAAACTGTAACAACGCGTGAACTAGGAGAAGCTATACTTTATGCGATAGAAAAAGATTCTTCAAATAGGACTAAGAAGATTGCACTGCAGCTGAAAGTCAGCCCAAAAACCATATGGATAGTTCTAAAAAGAAACCTCCTATACCCATATCACATACAGCGGATCCAAGCTCTACTGCCTCGGGATTTTCACCCAAGATTATTGTTTTGCAGATGTGTCAGACAATCAATGACAAATGGATTCCAATCGTGTATTTTATCAAAAGTTGGCCTTTTTTCTCATTTACTTAAGGGTGGAAATTGTTTATTATTTATTTTTGATTTTTATTTTATGTTGTCCATGGATAGTTTCAAGAAGTGAATTTTTGTCTCGAAAACAAAGCTTGATTATGAGAAAAAGTGACAAAAAAATTGTATTTTTAGTTGCAAGTCGGTGGCGTTCTTTTTCTCCTAATATTGCAGGCTTTGGTACCCACTAAGACGCCACTGGACCTAATAATTTCAATCTAGTTCGCCTAATGAAAATGAGAGATCGGAATAACCGTTTTCTTGATAAAAATATCGATTAACACGAGGCACCGGTGAGAAATAAGCAGCACCATATTTTTAGAAAAAAAAGTTTTTGGCTTTCTACTACTCCATCTTGTAATAAAGAAATGTGAAAATTTTTCAAAGAAAGGAAAGAAGCAATCAATTTCAAAAGAATTAACTCTAGACGTAGATGTATAGATCATGCAAAAAAGTAACTTTCAGACACAAAGTGGAAGAAAAAGCTTTCCTGGAAAAGCTACTTTGGAGATTCCCACTTTTTTTAGTATGAAGATGGAGAAAGCCAAAAAACTTTCTTTTTCAAAAAATTAATCATTCCAAAGAATATAACCCTTTCAATGCCCTTTTTTTATGTATCGATTCAGAATAAATAATACACACATAAATACTAGTCCATACTGTAACTTCTAGTTCCAAGATTCCATGTTTACGGCCGTTTTGCGTCGGTAAAGTATCATACGTGTAAGACAAATGCTATATTATTTCACCTTTTTTCTGGAGTTCTATTCAAAATATAGATATTCCAAATAGGGTGCCACCGCCCCCAAACATACCCTGAAGTTGCTGAATTCCATCCAGAAAAGAGCCATCCGCCTGATTGGAGACGCGAACATCACTTGCAACCTTGATAGTCTGGATCATCGAAGAAAGGTTAGAGATTTGTCTCTCTTTCATAGATACTTTCACGAGGCGTGTTCAAGTGACAATGAACTCACCTATCGAACTATTTTTGTTTATATGCAAATGAATATTAACGTTGTATCTTATTGAACTATACCCAATAATACTCTAGGAATAGAGGTGAACGGTGCAGAAGTAAAACAGAATCATGTTTGTACATATAAAATAGCATAAAAAACAATTGACCACACCACTGGAATTATATCCCAACATCAAACTGTTATTTTCAACACCTCGATACGTGTTACAATTACTGAGTGATCATCTTAAATTGAGTTTCACCTTGATGATTATCACTTGGCGATTGAAACACGTGTCGTGTTTCAATCACCAAGTGATAATCTTTCTTCGTATTGATAGTTCAGGAGTGCCACAAGACTTTGATCTAGGACCTTCAGAATGTTTACTTTTTGCGGATAGTATTTGGATATTCAAAAAGGTACAAACAGTGAGAGATTATGTGTTATTGCAGAAAGATATGAATAAAATGTATTAAAGGAACTGCATGAATGAACTCCACTTCAGTTCAGAGAAGTGATGCATAATATCAATAACTCGCCAGAAAGAACCTAATATTTTTCAGAATGAATCAAATGTCGCACTCCCACGAACGACAACCCTAAGGAGTCAAAACTTGTGAGAGCTAAAGACTAACGAGGTCTTACCTTTCAACATGTAATTTAAACACGGGTTGGACGATAGCAAGTGAAAATCGATCGTTCAGCCTGCGGCTTGAACCACCGACTTACACATCGGTCGACTAAAGTAGTGAATAAAGCACCCACGTCGAACCGCCGACTACCGAACTACCTAAATGGTAGGAAAGTCCTGGGGCGGGACTACAAGTTATGTATAACTGTAATTTTTCGTTATCGAATTATATCCATAAAAATTCATAATGAGACCAACATATTTTTTCACCAACATAAATACTATCAAATTGCTGCTTCATTATGATAATAATGTCAATATTATTCTCCATCGAATATTGTCAGTGTTATTAGACCAGATTGGTCTGTTTGGATTCAAAATATCAAATTAATGAATAACGATTTTTGCAGAAACAATGCCAAATTTTGTGTGATAGAAAAAATTAAAATCACTACATAGTATAAAACAGAGTCTGTCCCTATGTATGCTTCTTAGAAAATGTACTACAGTATTGTATGATTTTGAGCAATACAGCCTTAATCCATATCCAATTAAGTACTTTGCATGCATTGTACATTCAATATAGAAATCCCTATGTATGCTTAGATCTTTAAAATTACGCAACGGATTTTGATGCGGTTTCCTTTTGATAGATAGTCATTCATCAAAAAGGTTCATGCCTATAGTTGAGAAACACTGATGATTTTAGAGGGTTCTAATATGAGTAAATGAACACAATTTTACGCTTACATTGCAAACGCTGGCTGAACTCTACGAGATAGTTAAGAAAATGTACTACAGTATTGTATGATTTTGAGCAATACAGCCTTAATCCATATCCAATTAAGTACTTTGCATGCATTGTACATTCAATATAGAACAATATGGTCCTCTAGAGCATGCAATTCTAATGAATATTTTGGAAGGTATTACAGATTTGAAATGCAAGAACATAGCGGTTGCAGAGTTGCGGCGGTACCTACCGGCCGGGGGATCGGCTGCGCGTGCCTATGAATAGCGTGTCGAAGTACGCGCTTTGCCCTATACCACTTTGTGATTAGCAGTGATGGATTAAGTATTAGCATTGCACTCGTGCGAAGCCGCAGTGAAACCTAAATAGAAGAACACACTTAACATTCAATCACGAGCATATTGTCTGGTATATGTATATGTTGTGGAATTGGCCGCGGTGGTAGTGCGCCTGACTCACGATCGGTAGACCGTGGGTTCGAGTCTTGCTTCGACTAGATATTTTCCTCAAGAGAATTTATCTGGTTGAAGCTGGGATGATTCTGCAAAGTGTTAGGAATCACAAGTTGAAAGGTAAGACCTCGTTAGTCCTTAGCTCGCACAAGTTTCTCAACTTCTGAGAGTTGCCGTTCGTATGGGGGCGACAGCTGATTAACGGAAATACAGATTTTAAACTTCGCAGGTTTTTTGTCAAAGAAGAAGCTCGTTGAGAAAAATACTCCAACAAAATTGGTACTCTGCTTTACATACTGAATATACGAGTATAGCAGAAACGTAACTGTCAGTACATTTGAATTTCGATTGAATTTCGAAAGCACAGGTAGTCGAAAGTCAAAGCCGTTTTTTTAACTGCAAATAATTTTTTTAGGATAATATCAGAATATGAGAACATCAAGAAACCTGAACTGAAAAAAAAACGATATGTCTGTTATTCGAATGAAGAATTCTGAAACTGACCATGAAATAATTTTGGTCTTGTGGATGGAATAAGAGAAATTCAAACAGTAAGAAAATAATGAAAGTGATATTTTTTAACCTAGATGAATTCATTACTTCAAATAAACATTGNAATGGAAAAAAAGAAGGTTGTCAAAGTAATATTTTAGATTTCAGGTCTCTTCGATAGTTCTCTGATGTATATTAAAAAAAATGTTGGATGCAATGTGGATTTTTCGAAAATAATAGCTTCCAAGAAAATAATCATCAATGGGCCTTCATGAGAAATGTTTTCGAAAACACTGAAGAATCACGAACAAAAATCTTTAACAAATCATAACATCAAGAACAGAAAATGTTGAAGCATTTCAAATATTCAAGAAAGTGTAGTACCCTCCACGATTATTTAAACACTGATATTTCTTGTAATTTTTGAGAAACAAGGCTGAATTTTGAGGATGTAAATAAATTTTCAAAAATCTCAACATATAAATAGCTTTCAAAAATACATTTTCATTCCTTCCACTTCAATTAGTATTAAGCAATGGAAAATCTGAGTAATAAAGTGTGATATAGCAACTATCAACAGCGACAAAGATCCTATCATAAACAGACCATTGTTCACTCAGTTGATTTTGTTTCAGCAAAAAATGAATAATTGAGTAATCTGAAATCTATGGGTGCAAATTCATCATATTGAGTACGTCTGCTATATTCCACATGTGCATAACATGCATATACTGAGATTGAGATTGAAAATCGGTTCAAATAATTTCATAATGACACCAACTTAGGGAAACGTGCGTCAGAGTTTTGCTGTTTTGGAAAAAACCAGTACAAAGAGATAAAGCCGCTGCCAGCTAGTCCACGTGGACTGAAGAATTGGCGGTTCGTATTGGATGAATTTTACTAACCGAGTTTTATGATTGGACGAAGAGTCATAAAATTAAATTTTGAAGTCATGTTACGGTGACGAATAGAACTGATCGCTATTTGAGTGTTGAAATTCGATATTGGTAGTTAAAATTACTTAAAATTTTTGTTATCTGTTTAAGATGTGGCGTCCTTGGACAAGTACTAATAGTACTAAAGAGTGTGATAACAACGCAGATTTTTTCCTGTGTAGTGATTGAAGAGATACCAGTGAATAACAGGCATTTGACGTTGTCGACCCATACTGTTCTTCTGAACAAACTATTGCATGGGTATAAGGGGCAAAACTTATTCTCTCATCAATACATTTTTAAAGAAAATATCCCAGTTTGTCGGTGTTGGTGAGAGCATGAGTGAGAATTTGAAAAATAATTGTGGCGTACCATAGGGATCCGTTTTGGGACCCCTGTTGTATATGGTATGGTATGGTACTGTCACTGAGACAGACCGGGCTTAAGGGAAGGTATTTCATGTTCGCCGATGACACAGTTCTTTTGTACAGCGGATATGATTTATATTTGCTGGAGAACACAGTTATTGAAGATCTTTCTAAATACTCAAATTGGCTTGCACTTAAGGTGAACTCTGCTAAAACCGTTTACAAGCTATTTGAAGAAAAAAATAGAATTTGTGGAAATATTGAATTGAGAATAAATAATTTACCCTTAATGAATGTTGCAAAAACCAAGTATTTGGGACTCAACAGATGTTTCAAAGATTTCATTCCAACTGTCGCCGGCGGGTTGGCTGTCCTTGTTGATTTTTCACTGCCTGAACCACTGTGCATGCTGTTTTTGGCAAGTGCTTTGGCTTGGGATGTGGGAGTTGAGCAAACCGGCCATCGGATGCCTGCTTCCGTATCCCCGCTGGATACGGGAATGACAGAATCACTTGTGATTTTGTTATTCCCCATCTGAATAGAATCCCAACGATGACTTAATACTAAGGTCTGTGTATCCGTGCCGAAAGGATGAATGACACTGAGCCTGTTAGCTGCCTCTATGGAACCTTCGAAGTACCAGGCACCCTCTCGTCGTAGCATCGCCTTGTCACGGCAATGCGGGGCTCTGCCGTGATTGACCTCCTTTCCCTAGCTACTCGTGGGACTTTTATGGACAGAGTAAACTTAAAAATTATTTCTGACCCTGAGTCTACAGAGGAGATGGATGTCGAGCTTATGACTCCAACTGACCTCCCTGTAAATTTAGATCAGGAGCGAGAGTTTCTCAACTCCTGATCTAATAACTGAACCTTAAAAAAAATGTTTGGTGGTGCAGCCAGAAAACGACTGAGTCGTCTCCTCGAAAACGGGGTACCTTATGAAACCGCCTTACACCAAATTCTTGAGCAGCGTACGCAGAATCTGTCACAGGTGGAGGAACAAACCCCCATGAGCAGGTTTAGCAAAAATTTGCGCTCAAGTGATGATTTTCCAAAACAAGAGGCAAAAAGCCCTGCACGGTTGAATCCAAGGCGTCGTCAGTTATAGCTGACGTGCAAAAACCCTCATATGGGAAGGTTGTCGGGAGTATCAAGGTGGGAATCTTGCACCATGACTATCCGACTACCTCATTAACGACGAAACAGCAGAGCATATACTTTGTGCCTGCCCCGCTGGGGACTGAATCAGGTTTATAGAGTTCAGCAAAGCTATACTCCTACCATCTGACCTGAAAGACCATTCACCATAAAAACTAATCGGCTTCGTTAAGAAGCTGGGTTTGTTTGGTCGAGTGTGAATAGGTGTGAGCTACAATAAACCCTTGCGGGTTGCGGTGGAGAGTCGAATAGACCCACTCACTTTGAACCTCACCTAACCTAACCCAACTGTCGTCATTGAAGAGCATGGCTGTATCACCATCAGCATAAACCGTCTAATTTATTATTCAGTATTGCATTCATGTGAGCAAGAAGAAGAATCGAACCAAAACTGTTCCCTGAGGTATACCCACATTGATTTGTAATGTTGCACTGAGCTGACTACCAATTTTACCAGTTTATGTTCGTTCATTCAAATAATACTTCATCGGTCACACTACTAACATCTTGACTAAATACGGTGAGATAGATATAAAATATTTTTAGGTGTGTTGAAATGTATCAGTATGTGTTACGCCCTCTCACCGCGTGGTTTTTGGTTGTCTCATTTTCACAAACCGTTTATATTAGTCATAAAAACTCACATTCGAAAGATTGATTGTTGAATCCAAATATGTCATCTAAATCTCCACCAGTGTCAACCACACACTCAAAAAACTTTTCCCCATTCTATGAAAATCAACATTCATCATCTTGAAAGAAAAACTCGTGTAACGGCATCTTATGAGAGTGATAATGGGACAGTGTAATGACGTGTGAGAAAACTTTCTGAGAGAGTAATTTCTCCGGGAGTAAAACATGAAAAGAAATTGGCCAAGATGGGCGTAATTTCCGCTTGGATCGGTTTATGACAAATGTTGACAACCCGAGCCGAAAGCAGGAGTTCTTGACCCATTTTATCAAACCAAGTCGGTAGTTATCTTGCACGATTTTTCTATAGGAATAGAAAATTTAGTGCGGGTTACATTCATTTATATGACTAACAAGTAGTTCGAATTTAAATGGTTTGGAGGTGTTTAGTTTTAAGAAATTGATTATTATAATAGAATAAATGAATAAATTATAATATCACATGTACAGTGGATGTATGGAAATCTCGAAAACGGTAAGAGTTGCAGGGAAGGTTGAAGAATCAAAATTGCATATTGTAACAACCGCGATCCTCGAAAAAGGATGTTACATTCTTGAAGCTGGAATTTGAATGCCGGAGCTCATCGGAGAGGGAAATAATTTTCAACTGAGAATTGTATATTACATTCCCATCGACAATGTATACGAATGTAATGTTAGTCACTACAAGCTTGTGGCCCAGAAGAATACTTTTGGGTTACAGTGATAAGGTAGGTAACCTTAGTTGATAGTCAACTTAGAAATTAATTACGGTTTTCCCTTCAATATCCTGGGTTTTATGTCTGGGACAAATATTTGAGGAAAGATCTTATTTGTCATGGAGTGTACGAATAATCAAGTTGAGCTGCCAGCAATACGATATAGGTTTTTTGTAAGTGGTTTAGCCAAGCAGAAGCACTAATTACAAAAGATAGCCTGCTCCTGGAGAGATATAAATGTCACCCTTTCAACAATTTTGACTTTACAGGATGAAGTCGTTATGATGTAGGCTGCCTCCGGTAGCCTACATCATAAATCATAAGGAAGATTGAGAGTGGAAATGAAGAGACCTGGAAGGAGAAATAGGTCAAATTAGCATGTTCTTCTGTTTATACTCGAAAAATGGATCCTTACCGTAGATGATGGATGGCCTTCCTGGATAAGGTTGTGAAAATCGAGGTATTTTACAAATATCCCCAATACAGTTGGTAAGTTATGCCTTCAGATAATAATTAATAATATTCACTCGTGTTTTCTATTTTGTTTCCTGAAATCCACAAATGTGTTGAGCTGAAACACTTGCTCAGGAAAATATAACCAAAACTTTTCTTGATAAGAATTAAAAGTGAACCATTTTTTCCTTGAAGATTAGGATTTGTGCTACCAGGTCAAGCTTATCTGATTATCCTGAAAAACATGGAATTTGATGGAAATGATCAAGTGAAGAAATGAATATCCATACAGGGTATTGCTATGAATGTATTGTACAGAGTAATTGTACTCATTATCAGTATTGGATGCAATTTAGTTATTGGTATATATTTTGTGTAATATTAGAATGAATATACTGAAATGTTGAACGTGTGTTGGTTGATATTTTATTTTGAAATGATACATGGAATCGTAACAATATTATCTAACCTGTAATCGTGATGTTGAAAGTTTTGATCATAGATATACAGCTAGCTAGGTGCTGAGCCAATGGTAGTGTACCAAATTGTTATGTAGTGTCCTCAAACTACAGCCAGTCAGAGCGCGCGCTTCTGCGTTTCAGAACATCCTGGGGGCTGATTTGAATTTTCTGTAGACATAAATAATTTAAGCAGGCAGACAACCAGCACAGTAAAAATCAACCACTAAGTTCACTTTCACTACTTTCATTCATAAATTCACAAAGTTCTCGGTGACCTACGAAGTGCGGACCTACGATCTTTTACCATAGGCAAGCGCTCATATTAAAACAAAATTTAAGGATATTATAGTAGATTGTGTGGTAAGTTACCTTTTCCGTACTACAAAAGCTAAAAACAATAATAACAACAGTGAATAAACTAAACACAATATCAATTTCTGATCGTTCATTATAACTGATCTGATACAAGTGGAACCGTCGAATCCTTCGATACTACAGCACTGAACGCTTTGGATGAGAATATCATCCTGAAGCATGTCGCTAACTTGTCCGGCACAGCACCGCACGGCGCTGTCCGTCGCCTGATGGCAACGGGTAGTAGTATCGCCCACTTGTCCAGCTACAACCAGCATACTGTGCTGTTTGTTCGATTTCAAGGGAACTTCACATGAAATTTTGCCTCGTCCATTTTCATAGGTACAGTCTGACACTGTGCTGTCAATTGATGGAATAGCAAAACAGAAAGACTGAAACTTCCCAGGCACTTTTGGACAAGATGATGCTGGCCGGCGCTGGTCGGCAATGGACGCTCTTGGCTGTGCCGTGCCGGGCTAGTGGGCGGTTGTCCATTCATTTTCATTGTCCCAATCCTATCCGTATTTTGACGGGACGTGCCGTGCTGTGCTGTGCCGGACAAGTGAGCGATAAGATTAAGAGCGGTTGAAGGTCCCCGGCAACTCGTTCGGATCACGTGGTAAGAGAGGTTACTGGTTGTATTATTCTGCAACCAGAATCATGTGTATCCGACAACAGACAGACCACCAGTTACGTGGCGCGCTTACGTCAGACCATCTTTTGGCTCAACATATTTTTGTTTCATGACGTCATGAAGAAAGTTTTCAACGAAAGTTATTGGAGATAAACTCAATTAGATAATCATTCAATTGATTTGTATAAAGTTCAAATAGTTTTTGATTTGTCGATTCTTTGGTGTCATCAATTGAGATTTCGTTTATTTCTTTTCATCCAGTGTCATACTGGAATGATAAAATGGTGTTTAACGGCGATAAAACTGAAGCGATAAAAGTAACTCATTGTTATCCTGATCAAATTGAACCAGTGAAATCGAATATATTTGTGACTGAATATTCAAACTTTGCATAAATACAAAAATTCAGAGGTTTAGTTTTATATTATGATTATGACAGTATATAGACTCTTACTCTACTGGGAGCCAAGTCAAATAAAAAGGTAAATAGAAGACCGGCATGAAAAACTTATTGCCACACTTCACAAAAATGAGACAATCCTTTAATTCACACTCCTCCTTAAATACCATAAATTTCAAGATCATAATCGAAACTCATTCGTCTAATAGGACATTTGATTCGCTTGTAAACTATATTAATTACTATGGGTCTTCATCAAGTAACGGACGCATCAATCAGAGAAAAAATTGTTAGTTTATAATTCATTGTGATCGTTGTCATGTACCTACCTACTGGTTTCATCATTCAAGATCCAATTATCAATTCGATATATCGTGAAAACACTTCACGTACTGGTTTTTTGAAGATATTGCTTTGTATCGCAGTTGATTTTGTTTTTTGCCAATTTTTGGAACCGTACATTGTGAAAATTCAATGAAAGCCTTCATTGACAATTACTTCTACACTTGGTTTTTCAACCAGCTGATGCACATAACTTTCTGGTGAATATTGGAATCCGTTTTTTTATTATAAAAAGCGGTCGTAGCATCATTCTATTGAGGGATTGCAATCATTAAGATGAGATGAGTTGGTGTAATATTAGGACCTTACCTGACTTTTGCTAAAATGAACTTATTGTTGAAATGGTTTGAAAAAAATTACTATCCTCAGCAATATTTACCTTTTAAAAACATATCAATATTTTCTGCTACAATAACTACATGACTTCATTTTTAGTAAGTTTTCTGTACAGGAAACTTATTTTCATTTTCGATTTCCGAGAAAAAGACTTCGTTGATTCGCCTATCTCTATGTTAATGTTCAGCGGGTAGCTATTTATTTATTCATCTATTTATTGAGAAAATACATCCAACAGGTCATGAGACCCAATTACAGGAGTACATAATACAAAATGAAAAGCTTATATTAGTCCTGAAAAACAAAAATTAAACATAAAACGTAATCTATATTAGCATTACATACCATGTAACATATCAGTTCTGTAGTGCATTATATATTGCTTTCCTAAACTGAGATAATGGTAAGAAGAATATATCTATGTTTTGTAGATTATTGTAGCTTCTACACATAGATGTCAAAGGACAGTGAAAGTGGTGTTGTGAGTTAGGTACGTCGATGTAAAAAGTTATATGTGACCTGGAAGTTATACGAGGAACGTTAAAATTCAATGATGAAAGTAAAGTAGAAGAGTCGATTTGATTATGTATGATTTTGTATATAAAAATCAAGTCGTTAATTTGGCGGCGTTTTTTAAGGGATGCGTAGTTGAACTCTTCCAAGAGTGAATCATAGCTATACTCTCTTATGGGGTAAGAACCATGTTTTTTTAAATAAAGAAATTTCAGAAACTTTTTCTGTACAGCTTCAATACAATATATATATTTTCCCTGACAAGGATTCCATATGGAGCTACAATATTCCAGTTTGCTTCTGACCAATGAATAATATATAGAGCTAATTGCCTCTAATGATGAGAATTCTTTGCTATTACGCATAACAAATCCTAACATTTTCATTGCACGGGATGTTATTTCTTCGATATGTGACGAGAACGTTAGTTTTTCATCAAAGATAATACCCAGATCTCTCGATTCGGTAATTCTTGCCAATGTTATATTATCCAATTTGTATTTATATATTTGTACTGAGGATTTTCTTGCAAAAGTCATAATTTTACATTTGCCTATGTTTAATGATAGTTCATTTTTCTGACACCAATCATGTAACTCAGTAATATCGTTTTGTAATGATATACAATCAGAGTAGTCTTCAATCTCCCTGAAAATCTTCATATCATCAGCAAAAAGTAGTTTTTCAGAGTTGATTTTATCAGAAATGTTATTAACAAACAGAAGAAATAATAGTGGACCCAAGTTTGAACCTTAAGGAACCCTGGAAGTTGCATTAAATATAAACGATTCAATTCCTTCGTATTTCACAAATAATTTTCTATCACTAAGGTATGATTTCAGCAGATATTGAAGGCTCCTCGAAATGCCAAAGCTTGATAATTTCATGAGCAAGTGAGGTGAAACCCTATCAAATGCTTTGTTGAAGTCCTATACACCACATCAACTTGTTCACGTTGGTCCAGTTTGTCAGAAACATATTGTGTAAGAATACAAAGATTTGATGCAGTGCCAGGACACTTCACAAAACCATGTTGGAATTCGGAAATTGTGTTATTATGAGGTCCGATAAAATTATTTCAACTAATTTCGAGTACACTGATAATAAGGTAATCGGTCTATAATTTACTAGTTCCGAATTCTTGCCGGTTTTGAAGATAGGGCATACCCTCGACAGCTTCCATATATTTGGAAAGTAACAATTTTTCAGCACGAGGTTGTAAATGATACAGAGAGGCTTCGCCAAAAAAGCAATATGATTCTTAACAAGTTTGACTGGAATGCCATCTGGTCCAACTGTCAATTTATTTTTCAATTTATTGGAAGCCGAGATGATGTCATTTTCCGAGATTTCACTAAGATGTAAGTAATCACTGGTGTTGAAACATTCTCCATTACTCCAGTTTAAATTTTTTAGATTATTATTATAAATATACACGCTTTGAAAGTTCGTTGCATTAACTATAGTGTTAGGCGATGACATCATTTGATCATCAAAATACATATGTCCTGGAATTCGAGATTTATCATTCTTTGAGTTCACATAGCTCCAAACACATAGCCTCATCTCTCTGAACTTTTCACGATAAAAAAGTAGTTTATGATGTCTATACAGTCTCAGGTAGTGATTTTTTACTTTTAGTTTACGAATCAGGTTTTTTGAATACCAAGTAGGGTACTTTCGGGAGCAGCATATTTTTATGGGTACACACTTTTTTATTATATATTGTATGTTGTATGACCTCTCTGAACTTTTCACGATAAAAAAGTAGTTTATGATGTCTATACAGTCTCAGGTAGTGATTTTTTACTTTCAGTTTACGAATCAGGTCTTTTGAATACCAAGTAGGGTACTTTCGGGAGCAGCATATTTTTATGGGTACACACTTTTTTATTATATATTGTATGTTGTATGACTTCGTTAAACCGTTCGCATGTTTCATCGACGGCTTTCAGGTTGCTGAAGTGTTGATTCCAATCAACTCCTACGAGTAGTCTGCAAAGTTTTTCAGTATTAGTATTTCTTTATTTATATAGTTATTCTACGAAGATCCCTGTTTTGTTAAAACCGTTCTTCATTTTTCTTATTTAAAGTAAGGTGTTGGTCTTAAAAACTGTCACAGCGCGTTTTGATTGATTTTGAAGTGTTATTGAAGTTATTTTGGTAGTCCGCTGTTTTTCTCAATATCAATATTGAACATATAAATCGACGAAAGAAAGTTAAACATTGATGGATTTTTTTTGGTTTGACAAATGTCATACCTTTACATAAATGTCATTTTTCAATAGGCATGATGATTTTATAATCTTTGACTCTGAAGGAAGAGATGATTCATACAATTTTCATTATTATAATTGTGTTTTTTGGTGTAGTTCCAATAAGTTGTTGTATATACTGCTGAGATTATCAATGTCAGTTCTCTTATTCATACAATCAGATGACTTATTGATTTCAACCATTTCAAGGAGAAGGCGTTTGGAAATGTTTTTTTCTGAATGTAAAAATGTGATATTGGAGTAATTCGATTTATATCCTGTTTCAATAGAATGTTGCGCTAATGCACATGATTTCCTATTAAGCTTTATATCACTTTTATGTGAAGTTACTCTATCTTTGAGAATTCTAGATGTTGTTCCAATATAATTCAAATTACAATTGTAACAAGGAATGTTATAAATCACATTTTACTTTTTTGTAGTATCCGTTTCATCTTTCAATTTGGTATTCAAATTCTTGATAGTTTTGGTATTTTTTTTGGTATATTTCATGAAAATCAAAAAGTACTCTTTGATCATTCCCATATTGATTTCAAGCCACCGGTAGACAGCTGTTTCAGCCTATTGGGTAAGTTGACTTGGGTGTCACACCCATAGGTGGTTCCACTTATGTTTCGCTTGCTTTTACGCAGCTATTTTTATCGAGTACTTTTTTGGTTTTTCTCATTTTGTCTTCAATCGAGGACCGCCTGCCCGGTACTGACGATGCCCAATAAGCTGAAGCTGAAACAGCTGTGTGGCTCTTAAATTGAAATCAATATGGGAATGATCAAAGAGTACTTATCTNCCTACTATTTCAAATTCGTAATACACCACCAAAAACCAATTTACGATCTAAAGAATGAAGGTAAAAAACATTTGAATTACTTCAGGAATATGAACTGCATCAGTCGTACCAATGACTGCATTAACCTTAAAAACGTAAAATACAGTGATATGTAACCAAAAAGCAGCTCCGTACATTTTTCAACATTTTTATAAGAAAAATGTTGATTATTGAAGTAATAAGTGTTAAAGAAGGAGGAATAAGGTATAAAGGTGAGCTAGTGAATAAATGCTTGTGTTTTTAAATAGTTTATTTTGTGAAAAAGAAGGCCGAAAAGTCGCCCTTTTCTGAACTTTGAAGGGCCGTAACTTTGTAAATAAGGGGGAGCGCCGCTTTTTCCTTTCGGATTCGTAATCTACGCATCAAAATACGTAAGTATGGTCAAAAATTTTTTGAAAATCGCCGGGTGTCCACAAAACGAAAATTCACCAATTAATTTCAACTAATTTTCAATGGAAGGAATATTAATTGATATATTTTCCTGAATCAGTAGGTTTCACATACCGATCAGTAATCAAGAAATTATTGGTTTTACGGAGAACTCTTGTATCAAGAAAAGGAAGGGTCTGATTATTTCCCATTTCGATAGTGAATTGTAATTTTTTATCGTATCTATTGACAACATTTAGAATTTCATTAGATTTGTCAAAAGGTATTGCACAGATGACATCGTCATTATCATTATTGAAATAATTGGTCTCATCTTCAACTCAAGTTATTTCTCTTTCGAAGGTGAATACTATAAACAAATTCTTGGTACACCAATGGGACCTACTTTTCCTCCCATTATAGCTCAATACGTAATGGACGATCTTTTTGAAAACATACTTCCCAAATTGAGTTTTGAAAATCCTTTTTTAAAGAAATATGTTGACGTCAAAAATTATAAAATCATCATACCCATTGAGAAATGACATTTATGTGAAGGTATGACATTTGTCAAACCCACAAAAAATCCTATACATGTTCAACTTTCTCGTCAATTTATATGTTCAATTAATTGTTTTTTACTCATTTCCACTGTAAGTATGATATGTAATGTTATTCAATGGCGAAAAATTTTAGTTTTTTTTTGAAGAATATTTCTGAGCGTATAAAATTTCTGTGTGAGTAGTCTCATCCTTTGATACATATAATACCTGATTGTCTCATCTCATACGTTTGAAACATTTTGTTCAGATCATTTTGTATATTTTCAGTAAATTATTATGCGGATGATCATCTGAATTGAGTAAGAAAGTCTAATATTTTGTTTTTGTTACAATCAAACTCTATAAATCATTATTAAACCAGAGAAGAGTTTTCATCAGAATAATTTCAGATGTTTCAAAGATTTCATCCCAACTGTCGCCGGCGGGTAGGCTGTCCTTGTTAATCTTTCACTGCCTGAACCACTGTGCATGCTGTTTTTGGCAAGTGCTTTGGCTTGGGATGTGGGGGTTGAGCAAACCGGCCATCGAATGCCTGCTTCCACGTATCCCCGCTGGATACGTTCATGACAAAATCACTTATGGTTCTGTTATTCCCCAACTGAATAGAATCCCAACAATGGCTTAATCCTAAGGTGTGTGTATCCGTGCCGAGAGGATGAATGACACTGAGCCTATTAGCTGCCTCTATGGAACCTTCGAAGTACCGGGCACCCTCTCGTCGTAGCATCGCCTTGTCACGGCAATGCGGGGCTCTGCCGTGATTGACCTCCTTTCCCTAGCTACTCGTGGGACCTTTATGGACAGAGTAAACTTAAAAATTATTTCTGACGCTGAGTCTACAGAGGAGATGGATGTCGAGCTTATGACTCCAACTGACCTCCATGTAAATTTAGATCAGGAGCGAGAGCTTCTCAACTCCTGATCCAATAACTGAATTTAGTCTGTTATTCGATTGAAGAATTTTGAAACTGACCTTGAAATAATTTTGGTCTTGTGGATGGAATAAGAGAAAGTGATAACCTAGATGAATTCATTACTTCAAATAAACATTGGATATTAGGATCCATACTATAATACTATAAATACAAAAAATAATCTCTTGGAAGTAACTCTATTATTCATTATTGCATTATTTTTCAATATTCAATAAATGAATGTTTGAACGATAGTTAGATATGAGTATATTATGAATATATCAATATTATTAATATTACGTACGCATTGAAAAACATAACATTTTTCATGGCACTTCAGTGTTCCACGTGTCATAAATAACCAATAACACCCTGTATAAGAAACTGCTGCAAATAGTTCATCCCATGATTCTCATCAATTGCGCTAATTGGCTTAATAGCATTATCAATACAAGTTATAAATTGCTGATCCGGCTTACTTGATACGGTAATCTGTAGTACTTACGCTCGTAATTCAAGTAATTAGCGGTCTCTGAGTACTTATTATAAGTTGCCAAACGGGCTCAGGCAACGGAAGGAGAAATCCAAGCGGGTTTGTTTCTCTGCAGCCGACAGTAATTCATTAATTTATCAGATTTCATCTGGACTTCGTTATTCGCCACCAGCTGCCTCTTTGGCCTCTTTGTGCGGTCAAGAACTTTTTCTTTTGCTCATAAAAAGGTACATTCATCATCTCGACAGAGAATGTCTCGAGCTAGAGTGATAATCGCTATTATTATTTTCTGATATGTCTCGCACACGACCTAGGAAAAATGTTTTTGTCGCTGTGGATGAATCGACTTCGTTTTCGGTAGCAACAACAGTAGCAAGATTTGACGTTTTCAGACATGAAAAAATTGATTGTTTCATTTCAAAGGCCTGGGGCATCTAAAGAGTGCAGGCCGGTATCAATTTCAGAACAATGGTGATAAGACAGTAAGTGAGATGTTTTGAATTGAAAGGGGTATTTTTGGGAGACATTGGTTTTTGCGAAAAAAGCGTTTTTGATTTAACTTCTCTATCTTCATACAAAACATTGTCAAAAACTTCCAAAGGAAGGAAGAAAGCAATTAAGTTCAGAATAAACTTTCTAGATATAGAAAGATATAGACTGGAAGACACATTCCTCTCGAAACAACAATCCACAATTCGATAGGTTCTGCCACTTTTACCATTTTTGAGAAAACTGATGCTTGAGGTTTTAGTATTGAATTCTTTTTTTTCGATCATCAGAATATATAATTACTTGTTCTCGGGGAGAATGGGCATTGGCAGCTGATGTTTGAGTATTCAAACGAAAAAAAGAAGGTTGTCAAAGTAATATTTTAGATTTCAGGTCTCTTCGATAGTTCTCTGATGTATATTAAAAAAAATGTTGGATGCAATGTGGATTTTTCGAAAATAATAGCTTCCAAGAAAATAATCATCAATGGGCCTTCATGAGAAATGTTTTCGAAAACGCTGAAGAATCACGAACAAAAATCTTTAACAAATCGTAACATCAAGAACAGAAAATGTTGAAGCATTTTAAATATTCAAGAAAGTGTAGTACCCTCCACGATTATTTAAACACTGATATTTCTTGTAATTTTGGAGAAACAAGGCTGAATTTGAAGGATGTAAATAAATTTACAAATTAGTATTAAGCAATGGAAAAACCTTAGAAGTCAGAAATTCTTCGAATAATCTATTATAATGCTTCTGAAAGTACTTTGGTCAGTCTGAATGATCTATAAAAACTTGTTATAAAGACGATATCCTGATTGTTGAAAAGGATTGCTGTTACATGGACATAGATTCCTGGATGCTTTCGAAAATCTGAGTAATAAAGTGTGATATAGCAACTATCAACAGCGACAAAGATCCTTTCATAAACAGACCATTGTTCACTCAGTTGATTTTGTTTGAGCAAAAAATGAATAATTGAGTAATCTGAAATCTATGGGTGCAAATTCATCATATTGAGTACGTCTGCTATATTCCACATATGCATAACATGCATATACTGAGATTGTGATTGAAAATCGGTTCAGATAATTTCATAATGACACTGTTGCGGAACGGCTAACATATTCATTTTTATTTTCTTAATTTTGCCTCACCCTGTACCCTCAAAACGACTTCATTATGATTGCGCCCTCTGTGGTGTGTTGGAGCGATGAAAAGGGACGAACAGTGTTGTTGTATTGTTTTTCTATGTGGTTGATTGTCCGCCATTCTCGACTGCCCAGTTCAACAAAATACATTTTTAATGGTGAACAAATAATAAGACAAAAAGTTACATTGGAAATAAATTTTAGGGGTTGCGTTTTCCACCCCTTAAAACCATGGGGTAAACCAAATAAATTACTGGCTAAGTGTCTTTTCGGTAGTATAAAACTTCAGGTCAATTTCAATATTGTAACTTTTTCAGTGCTTGTGAAAAAATTGTTATACAAATTTCATGTACCCTCTTTAAGGGGCTGTATCTTAACAAGGGATGCTCTCCAATCCTCTTTAAATGTTTTACACTTATTCAGTTACACCCTGTATTAGAAAAATCAATGTACCCTTTGTCTCCGGATTGCACCATGATAACAAAGTGTTATATGAACCACTACGTAGTTAGCCAGGAAATTCCTCAGCATGGTGGGAAAGGACCCTGGTAGGTTGACGTTGGTGGTTTGCTCACTCAATCGAATGCTGTGTGAATCGCTGGTTCGAACCGTAAGGCCGGACGATCTATTTTCACGTCCTATCCTCCTATCCATGTTACGAATCACACGTTAAAAGGTGAGTCCTCGTCAGTCCTTAGTTCGCACAAGGTTCGACTTTTGAGAGTTGTCGTTCGTAGGGGAGAGGCAGCTGGTTGATGGAAAAACAGTTATTTTAACAGATATACAGCACATTTTCAAGGTTTCTCCTAATAATAGGAAAGACGCACATCTACATCATCAGTTCCTGATCCTATGAATATGGAAAACCAATAGAGTGCTGCGGTTCTTGATAACTTTGCCACTATTCATGTTTGTTGAATCTTCATTGATATAATTGTAACTGCTTGAGGTATTCAAGTTCATTAAAAAAAGTGAAAATCAATGACAACCACATAAAGAATTGGCGCAGTCAGTAGGATCTTGGAAAACGCTAGTAT
Source organism: Leptinotarsa decemlineata (assembly GCF_000500325.1). Taxonomy (NCBI): domain Eukaryota; kingdom Metazoa; phylum Arthropoda; class Insecta; order Coleoptera; family Chrysomelidae; genus Leptinotarsa; species Leptinotarsa decemlineata. The sequence continues at coordinate 23,012 of NW_019293676.1, forward strand.
CCAAACAGCGGTAGTCACCAGACTTTCGAGAAGAAGAACAAAAACCAAGCACCAACCCCAGTGGAGAGGACGGTCTCTTCAGAAACAAGAAATCCGCATAATTCGTCACCGTTGTGAAGAAATTACTCCATAAAGCAATTGTAAGTCGTCGAACACTGGTCATCTTGCTGTAGCTGGTGCTCATGAAGTAGGATTTCATCCCAACACACCAACCAGAAACCACACAACCAACGAGAAACCAACAATTGTAGCATAGAAAACTAGGATGAGAAAAAGCGTGAGTACACTTTGAGTTATCATCACAATTGAAGTTCAACGATAATTTTCCCTTATGCCCCTTCAAGCTCTCCAGAAGGTCCCACCATTTTGTAGATCCAGACTGTTATAAGATGGGCATGTTTCTATCTACATAGATGATCGACGGTAGGGCGGTGAACTTGCAGCCAAGGGGTCTGCTCAATCAAAACAATCACTGTTATGTCAACTCTATTTTGCAAGCCCTGATCGCATGTCCACCACTCTACAACTTACTAAACAGTCTGAGTAAAGACAAATTGTTAAATTACACCATTTAAACATTTAACATTTAAATTGAACATGAAAATACACAATATTGATTTACAGAGGAGGAGGCCGTTTTCATGAATCTACTTCAACGAATATCCATTCAATTCAATCGATAAGCTGCCATTTGAATGAGTGTACTTTTACCAACGTAACACAAGTTAATTACTTCCGTCAGCATTAAAATTGCGTGATCGTGATTCGATGTAGTCGACGAAGGTCTGGGGAGTATGGTGGGTGAGGTAGAACTTCGACGCTCAATTCATTTGATTTTCTTATAGTGATTTGTGAAACGTGCGGACGAGCGTTGTTGTGGAGGAGAATCGGACCTGTTTTGTTGACTAGTTCCGGCTGCTGCTGATGTTGATACATTTCGTTGAGTTCCTCGCAATAGGACTCTGCTGTGATGGTTTGTTCCGGTTGTAGAAAGGTATAGTGAATAACATCAGCCGCCGACAATCACACAGTAACCATGGTCTTTTCCGATGGGTTTTTGCCTTTCAGAAATGCCTGGGAAGCTCATCAATGTTCAAGTACTGTCCTGAAATTCTCGTTCAAATCGTGGGGTACCCACTTTTAGAACTTTTTCACCTTTCAAATACGTGTGAAACCATCAAAAACCGCATGGAAGCTGACGCCCAGTTCTTTCACCATCCTACGTACCGTTCGTGATGGGTCGTCTTCACCAGCAGGGTCCTCAAATCGTTGTCCCCATTTACTGAAGGTCGACAACTTCGGGGCTCATCTTCGAAGCTAAACCCTCCGAAACGAAATTTCGCAAATCAACAATGCGTTCATCAACACTATCATTGCCAAATTCCTGGTCAATTTTTTGGGCCAAAAATCACTCAAGGACATTATATAGTGGTAAGCTGAAAAGAAATGAAAATTTCTGTATCGATCAGTATATATCATAGTAGAATAAATATTTACTGAGATATAGAAATACATATTACATTCAAACGGACAAAACTTTTGAAAAATCAAGTATGGCAGAGGATATTGTTTCGAAAATCCATTCAAATATCTAATCACAAACGTCTTTTTAATAAAAAATAAAACTGAGCATTCCCTTTCACTGGTGATAGAAGTGATAGTAATCATTGAAGATGAGTTTGAAAGTTTCGCTATACCAAGAGATCAGAGGTTCATTAAATTCACACTTTGGTGATACGCGAGATTTAATGTTACTAATTCAAAACCCTCAGATAATCAAAGAAGGAAACGAAGAAAATGCACTGACATTTTTTCTGGGTTATAAAGTCACAATGCAAAAACTTTATCCCACATACAAGCCTCAAACTTAACAAATGAATAATAAATAGCGCAATTAGCACTAATTGAGTCAATGATACTTAGTACTCAGTAACACCTTGAGTGGACATATGAAAAACCATTAATGAATCATAGATAAGGACAACAAACAAGTTTTGTACTGAAGGAAACCAATTCAACCAATGCATACCACTTTTTGAAGAACCACTACGATTTCGACATATTACATAAAGAAAATGAAGAACGAAAATTAAAACTGCTGGATTTTCTAGAAATTACTGAACGAAAACAATAAAAAGACCAACAAGAACTGAATCTGTCACCCTTTACTTTGTATGAAAAAAATTTCTTTACAATTCATCGTTTTTTTTCCCTAAAGAAGGTCTTCATTATAACCAATCAGTATTTCAACCGCAGAAGAACCTCTGTAGTGAAACACATTTTGAATAAAAGTTAGAGTGTGAACATCGTTCGATAATTCTGTTGAAAAAACTCTGTATCTCCAATGAAGTATATAGCTCTTTCATAAATAGAATGCAGTAGCTTCAGGTTGTACTTGGGTCTAAGCTCCATACAGGTGACTAATATTCGAAACATATTTCAATTTGAGCTTTGAAGCAATGACAGTTGATGTTTAGGCATCCAATATATCATCAGTTCCTCGGATCTCTCTCCACTGCAACCAATGTGACCTTCTGTTCATAAGCCTAATCTACCCTAGACACGGGATGCTGAGATTTGTGCTCAAAAGATATGACTCTCCCCGGATATGGCGATTCCTTGATATTACATGATTCTTTGATCCGACACCAAACGCTTTACAGATTTTTCTTTCTTTCCTCCGCAGGTACTCAAAATTTAGGTACGTCAAAAACATAAATAAAGCATGAAGTATGTAGATTTGAGTTAATGTAGATCCGCCTGTAGAAGATATTGTATAGCGAAATACATGTTGCGTTTTCGTTAAAAAATTAAGTGAAAATCTTCATGAATATGAAGCAGAAATGTCACGAATCCACCCGAAAGGATTGAATATTGTTTTACGACGATATTTTCTGAGTTGTGCAACAATGACGAAAATAAAATGCCAACTTGAGATTCCAATGCTAACTAAGAACAAGCAATCTGCTTATCAATATGTGCCTGAGTGGAAATATACCCTATCAATTTTACCCTATCAATTTAACATGCCTTTGTATTGAATACGATATGGCTTTCATGTCACTCAAAATATTGATTTAATTTACTAAACCACACCAAAGTTCACCACGAACAAGAGATTATTAGGTTTTTGGACTCATAAGTGAGTATTTACTTCACCAACAGTTATACTCTGACTGAGCGCAAACAAGGGACAGCACTGGCAGTTCAATTTTCAAATCAGGGGAGTCCAATCACTGGTGTTTGATATCAATGATAAATATTCCCATAGCGGAACTGTTGACCTGCTTATAATGAAAACATCTCATATTTCGGATTCAGAGAGTTCGCTCAAAAGTATATCTGTATACAAAATAGAAAACTTGCTCACTCAAAAAATAACTTATTTGTTTTTACTTCTTTAACCGAACGGAAAAAGAAATCAATTTTCTCTGGACACCAAGCCAAGTTGCCATAGGTAGAAATGAAAAGGTAGACAAGACAGTAAAATCAGAAATACGTGTCAACACGTGTTTGCGGTTTACATTTTTCGAAGTGCTCTGATTTTTCCTGTTTTTGATGTATATCACTAAACTATCATCTGCATCATATACTAGAACTGACAATGAAGAGTGGGAGAAATTATCAGAATTTAAAAAACAAAAATAGAATTTACTATCTATAGAGAAATCTGATGATACGCGTCCGGAAAGTCGGTAACGAGAGTTCTTTCATACATTTGGTGATGTGATAGGAAAATGAACCTCTGTAAATTTCTGTGTTAAACATTGGGGGAGTAAGCAAACTATTTCGTCTAATGTTAATCTGTTTTGAAAAAAATCTGTTATTCCGTTAAGCAGCTGTCGCCCCCATACGAACGACAACTCTCAGAAGTTGAGAAATTTGCGCGAGCTAAGGACTAACGAGGTCTTACCTTTTAACGTGTGATTCCTAAAACGGTTGTAGAATCATTTCTGCTTCAACTAGATGAATTTTCTCGAGAAAAATATCTGGTCGAGGCGGGAATCGAACCCACGGCCTTCTGATCGTGAGTCGGGCGCACTACCACCGCGACCGATTCCACAACACATGTACACAATATTATGTACATCAGAGCGAAATGTTATCGTATTGTACAAATAGGGGGGGTTTTGGTATTTTGAAAGGGGGGTTTTGGTATTTTAAAACTTTGTAAAAGAAGCAGGCAGAATGAAGGAACCTTCGATCACTCAAAGTTTGTTTTCAATTTGTATGAAATCCTATCGTATTTTTTGATGTCATAGATTAACCTCAAAAAACTATTTTGGAACTTTTGAATTCGTTTCATATCAATGGAGTTCATACAAGGAGCGTAAAGAACATCGCATTAATTCAACCTAAATAATTATTTTTGTATGTCTTTATATAATTTTGAGTGATATACATACAAAATGAAACATGTCTATTTTCAATTCATTTTTCAATATCAAAGACAAGGCTCAAAAATTCATTCGTTCACAACAAATTAATCATTTCATAGACGAAAAAACTATGAATTACCCACTGTAATCCAGGACGGGAATTTGAAGACCCCGGTGGAGACAGACCCATCACAAACGGTACATAGGATGGCGGAAGAACTAGTAGTGTCAGCTTTCGTGCGGTTTTAGATGGTTTAAAATGCACTGGAAAGGTCAAGAACTTCGAAAAGTGGGTGCCCCACGATTGGACAGAAATTGTTACGTTTCCAACCAAAATGATCCTTTTTTGGATCGGATCGTCACGTGTGATGAGAAATGGATCATCTACAACAACAGTAGACAGAAGTTGGACACCGATGAGCCACCCAGACACTTCTCAAAGGGAAAAACCCACCAAAAAAAGACATGGGTATTACACTTCAAAATAGACTCATAAAAACTGACAGAACATTTGAAACAAACTAATACATATGATATCACTGTGGGATATTATACATATTGTCATGTATGATGATTTGATTCTTTTGAGAATTTGTATATTCATTTTTTTGAATTACTTTTTGGATGCTTCTTGGGATGACTGCTTATGGAAAATGTTTGTTGATGTCTTGAAACTCTTGAACTGTCCAGGAATTGATATTCATATGTATTTAAAACTATTCCCAGAGTTCCATAAAAAAATTAAAGGTATAGTTTATTGTGATTTTCAACATGTTTTACAAAACCCCGACACATGTCATAGTTGTGTATTCCTATCATAGTAAATCACAATGGATTTTCATCAGCCAGTTCCATTCAACATCCTTGAGGATATTTCTGTAGTTTTTGTGCATCTCCATAAAAAGGACAGGGGTCGTATCTACTTTTCGAGTTTGAAGGCCGTGGTTTTTTGGAATTTCTTCACGACGTTTCGCTGGCATGAGCGGCTAGCTTCCTCAGAGGTTCAGATATCCTCAGTTTATATCTTCGATGACTCAGGATGTATATACCCAAAAATTCTTGGCCTTCAAACCCGGAAAATAATGACACTGAAAACCTCGACCGCGTAAGCCCTAACCATTTTGTCAATGAACAGGTGTTCGATGAAATGGTTCTTGTGCACTAGACTAATGCCGATGGTGAGACCGACAAAATGGCTATTCGATAGTAGTTGTCGCGTTAAAGTTGAACACACGTGAACACATCGAGCTATAATCGTTATCGATCCGTCATGTGGGTGTATAATTTACGATCGGAATAACGTTAATAATAAGGGGGTGTGGGACTGGATGGATATTAATGGGGTCCTGTTCCAATCATTACCATAAAGTTGTTTGAATTAAAATTATTCATTGAATTGGGTTGGTTCGACTGTCATACATTTCAGTTACCAGCTATTGTGAGAATGACAGAATTTCACTCGATGTAGATTTGTTGGTGACACAAGTAGGTATGTCTAGATTTGGGGTGCAATAAAAAACTGACAAATCATCGAAGAAAGTTTTTTTGTAGTGGTATATGAAATGTCATCCGAAAATGGGAGGTTTTAGGAGGTTGAAGATAAACAGTCTAAGTAAGAGGAAGCGATCTCATAAACATCCTTACAAAGTGTGGTCCTCCCAAAGGTGGTCCATAACCTGTCTTTCATTGCAACTATTCGAAATCAAAGTCCATATGGAAGCATCCGAATGCATAAATTCTGCTGTGTTTATAGTGATCTCAGTTTGTCCTGTATAAAAGGTGTTTTATTGCAAGATCGTTTAAGTTTAGCTAATACCTGAAAATCATTGAAAAGTCAAGAAGAACTACTGAACAGTTCAGAGTCGCTCAGAGTGGCTGTGAGGAAACTGGGTGTCACTTAATTAACCTAGAAGTTCTGATTCCTGGAAATGGATATTCCATTTTTTAAAACAGTTGTTTCTTTTTCAGTGGAATTTTCAATTCCATGGATAGTACAGTAGCACAAACAGCTATGAAATGAAGAAAAGGCGATTCCACTACAGAAATATTTTTTATGGGAAAATAGTAGCCGATTGGCAGTTGAATTTTTTTTCAATGGAATTCCAAAGAGAGGGTTCCAAAGATAGTTTTTTTAAATGCAAATTTGCTATTGCTCATATTTTCCAAATTGTGGCATTGTTGTGAAATGAGCCCCAATGAAACTTCCTAATTACAACATTTCTCAACTCCAGAAACAAACTATTTTTCATTGTAGCAAATTTTCACTGAGTACTTCAAAACTATAATGGGAGAAAAGAAAACTAAAATCGAATGTGGGGTACACCGAAATGAGAGTAAAAGAAATTGGTTTCCTCTGCAATCCGTCAAAAGCCATCGATAATATCACCAACTGCACTCTTTCACTTCTTTATGCAATATTTCACTTCTTTCTGAATTGAATGTGCTATATATAACTCATAAAATTGAAAGAATATGAAATACTTTTCAAACACCTGATCAATGCACCTTGCAACAATCAAACTTACATACATATATACATATGTAAACACAAATACAGTATTGCATTAGACCCAAATATTATGAAGAACCAGATTTTAAGGAATGAAGAGTATCTTAATCTCTCATAGGATCGGTTATCACAAAAAATCAGCGAAAAGATTAGACCACAAATAACTATGTACACGTCAGCATCGAATTGATATATTCTGCACATACTTAGGATGAGGTAATTGATGATGCAAATAATGGATTAGAATAAGTATTGCATATTGAATATTAATGCCAGGCATTGTGTTTTCTGAAGAATAGTTTTCTCAATAATCGTTTCTGGACTTTTTCTATAGTATCAGAATATAAAAATGCCTTTGGATTCCAAATGACACAACCATATTCAAGCTTAAAACGAACAATGGACTCAAAGAGTAACAAACAAGTATCGTGATTGAATTCATGACTAGATCTTATGACAAAGCTCATTTTTCTATAACATTCATATACTAAGTATTCAATGTGACGAAAGAAATGAGAATGAGCAGTCCCTGATATTTGATATTAGAAGCTTGTATGCCTACCAATGCTCAGAATGGATGTTTCATAACCTAAATCGGTTCAATCGCCCCATGGAAGTGGAAAATAAAACCAATTTACGAAAAGAACCCTACAAAAACACCATTTTCTTTTTTGGGGCGAAACTGTTTAATCTTCTACCTCATGAAACGAAAATGATAACAAACCTCCATAAGCACAAAAAACAAACAAAACATTAAATTCTGAGAAATCGAAAAGAAATTCACAAAATAATAAATCAGTTGATATATTCTCGGAAAATATCTTATTTTTCAACAAGGTCTCACTATTCAACGAATTACTGTACAATTACAATGTTTCTGAAGGATAGCAGACAAGCACGATTCAAGCATACAAAATGCTTAGGTGCAGTCTTGCCATCCAATAGAAACTTTATTATAATTGTCGATATGTATCTATATCTGTACACTTCAATTTGAATGAATCTGAAATCTGAAATATCAATCCAAATCAACGTGAAAGCATTATGGCGTAGGGTGGTATCATCTATGAAACACAAACGAACACCACTGATAATTGAACCTAGGACAATGACGGGGCAATTTTACCTTCAAAATGCCATTTTGGATGTGATTCGACTGTTCCGAGGCACCATGGGTAATGGCTATGTATTTATAGATGATGATGCCCCACCATTTCAAAGACTGGTTGTGCAAAACGATTTGGAGAAAGAAGGAATTGCAAGGATGGATTAGCCACCAAATTCGCCATACATGAATCCGATGGAGCATGTTCGGAGTTACATTTCTAGGAGGTTGTATACCAGAAATGATTCACCTGACAGCTTAGAACAGCTTCGAAATGTTATTTTGGAAGAGACAACATGGGTAAAACAGTGAAAGCCCGCAGAAGGGCTAGAATAAACAATACATCCTATTGAAGAAAGTAGAACAACTATTATGTACACTTTTTATTCATTTTATGAATTCTCATAATCGTTTCATTTTCGTCTTCTTGAATAAATCATTGAAAAATACAATATCGTTTCTTTGTTACATTTATTGACTTCTATTCATCACTTATAGATAATTTGAAAAAGAAACTGAAATTTCAAAAATACGTACTAAAGCAAAGAAGTATGAGTATTTACGCCCATTCGATCATTTCCAGGTTATTCTCCTATTAAAAAGTAGTCGAATTAACGAAATGCAAGCTATTGAACCAAACAATAATCCTATGTTTGTTTAACTTGATATGCAGGTTTACAATTCATTAGTAGGTGAACTGCACGAATGGACTTGTTTGCCTATTAACAATAAATAACCATTATAGCCGGTTATACCATGACAATATTGCCATAATAAATTTGAAAATCGGGATACGATTTCTCTGCCTAGAATTTATCACTGATACTGAAATATTTGCTGATTCATTCAACATCCATTTGATAGGTTTACATGTTTATTTCTGATTCATATTGAATCCCAAGAGCCTTCGTTTGAGTATGAGGATTCTAACGATGATACTGTAGGTCCTTATTCTTATGAGATTATAGAATTGTTTCTTTCAAAGACTATCTATCAGTCTATCTGTCTGACTATGTGTATTATGTTGAAGTTTTTATTCATTAAGAGTATGTATATTGAAAATTCCAAATTGCATGAAATGAAATGTTAACAAATCTATGAGAAGAGGAAACCAAAATAAATGAAATAATGAAAATATCAAAAACACTGCAAATATCAGGACCCGACGGTGTTTTCGGTATTTGCATTATTTCAATAATTTTTGCATTGTCTTCTCAGATATTGCGAACAGGAAACATTATAAACGACATCCAAACAAACGATATACAGAGTATGATCTTGGGTAAATTCAAATATATTTTGTTCATCGAGTGTTTACTGAAACAACTAAATATTTCTTAATAAAAATGTCAGTAGTAATATTACGAAATCAAAATTGGGGTGAATTTGAATTGTGATTGTTTTATATATTAAAATTTTTGCCAAATCACTTATTTCATGAATATTGACGATTGATCAGTTCATTTACACCCAAAAAGGAAATCCTCATCTAACTTCAAATACTTATTTCATTATGTCAGCATCGAATTGATATATTCTGCACATACTTAGGATGAGGTAATTGATGATGCAAATAATGGATTAGAATAAGTTAATAAATGGTTAGACCAAAACCTACTTAGTTTGAATGTAAGAAAAAACTAAATAAATTTCTTTTTCTCTGATTGCAGGTGATCAACCGATAGAAAAAAAAATTATTTATTTACACGAAAATGATTGCCAAAATCGTTTAACAATTTCCCGAAAATTGAGAAATATAATAGTATCAATTATTGAAGTGTTATGATGTACCTAAACTTGAGGTGGGAAAATCATGTTGTATCTTGCACACCAATCTTCTTTCCGTATCCGTTTCATTGCGAGTTCTAATAAACGTTGGACATCAGAAATTTTATATGTCACGTTTTCACGAGCTACGTAACCCTAATTTAAGCCCAGATTAATTCTATCGCATGTCTGCTTTTCTGGTGGTCTTAGTTGGCAGCTGTTCTACAAATCGGTTGTGATAAGAAGCATTATCATTACTATTACCGAATTTGGCTCGACTCGTGAAAGAAGAGATTCAAACCAACCTTCAAAGCGTTGGGCGTCCATGTCTTCGTAATAATCCCCCGTTTTTTCAGATAAAAAAATTAGTGCACTATCGTCTAAAAAGCCACTCTCGCTACCTATATGGTCGACAATCGGTCATTGCCCTTTACCCGTTGGTCCGCTTAACCCTGTTGATAAACCGTCCACATATGCTTGAAGATAACTAGTTATAGTAGTATCTTGCCGGATCTTAGATACTGTATGACCAGCATTCACCCACGTTCCATCCAGATAATAAATCTTTTTGTGAGCAGAACGCATTTCTCTAATAGAGCGAAGATATGTCCATCGCCATGAGACTATATCTTCTCTTTCTATTAGGATGGGATCGTTTGGCATATACAGTGTCACCATTAAAGTGCGCACCATATGGGAAACTTTTTTTTCGAAAAGTTTCAGTGAAGTTTAACTTTGGCACTTGTTTGTGCTTTAAATTGAACTTAAAATGATGCGGCCAGCTACGACCACTGACGTTCAGTGTTTGTCAAATTCAACTTTTTTTTTGAAAAAAATTGAAAACGTGCATTTCTAGATCGAATTTAACAAAAAGTTACTTGGAAAAGTTGTGTCTACGGCAATTTTATATCCATA
>NW_019293677.1:0-33097 GCF_000500325.1 Leptinotarsa decemlineata
AAACAAAAAAATCCACAAAATCGTTTTGAATGATCAAAAAGTGATGAATGAAGCCAATTTTGTCCGATGAATATGCGTTTTCTTATTCAGGCCCGGGACTTTTCTGCCCATGTTAATATATACGATTCCTCTCATTTTCGTCTCCATTGAAAACAATTTCAACGATGAAGATATCTTGCAGATTGTTTCAAACTATATGTTTGAATGATTTTCGCGCTCCAAAATGTTTCTGATTTTGAATAATATATAAAACCACAAAATTGAAAAAATGTATCGCTACAATCACAGATGTTTCTGAGGAGTAGATTGAAAATGTTCTTTCATTTCCACCGTCTCTCAACGAAATGCACTTCTACTCAAAATTGAAATCCTCTTTCTGCATTGAATTAGGCAGCACGGCTCCGCACGGATATAACTGTCATGTCGCCCCGACATCGTACGGATAACACCATCATATTCAAAGTAATTGGATCATTTCAAAGCATTGATGAATCATTCACATACATCTTTTTCAATCCATGAATATAAGTAAGTTCGATAGATTTTGAGTTGATTGCGTTCATACGGATAGATAGACAGACGCGGCGGGGACATTTCATTCGTGGTTCAGCGTGGAATCCCTGAGGATTCCCATGAGGTGTCGAAACAGCGTTGTCTAGTGTTGAATCACAAATACTTCGTTTCAGAGCTAGGGCTCTGGTCTCAACTTAACCAATTATCGAAAAATCGTGATATATCCGACCTCTGTCTCCTGACAGAGGCGTACTAAAGTTTTTTCCAAAAACCGAAAAATTCAGGAATCACTATAATCATTCGCGGTATCATACAGTGCATTTCTTTAATGTTCCGTACAAAGGAAAAAGAACTTTGCTCACTTCCCAGGAAAAAGTTCGAGAATCTAATATCCGAAAAATATAGAAATTGATAAATTAAAAAGTTCCCAATATTCTTGTGAATTTTCCGACCCTCTCCTGCTGAATTTGCTATTACCAGTAAGATGTCGTCTTGTTTCTAGTAGGACTCGAAGAATTGAGAATCATATCTGGTCTTTACAGGCAGATTTCCAGCCTAGATTTGATCATTCTATTTGGATCCATCCACAGTTCTCGAGTTTATGTTTCGAACCAGAAAACTGTACACACCTCAGCAAAAGAAGCTCAGTTCAGACCTTCTTTGGAGTATTGCTCTCATATATGGAGCTTCACCCCAAGCATATCCTGAAGCTGCTGGATTTCATCCAAAAAAGAGCCATCTGTCCGATTGAAGACGCGAACATCACTTGCAACCNTTTCATTATCCCAAATTTCAATTTTTTGAGTTGACCAGTTCAAAAAATAAAAGGGGGAGACATTAAAGAAATGCACTGTATATTCGATTATTCCTGCACTACATTATTATTCCAAAGTCAACATCCCGTATGAAACGATTTCATATTCCCAGAAGAAATATTTATTTAACCGTTTCGCTTCTGTTTCAGGTTGCCTGGATGCATTTCGAACAATCTGCGATTCTAACGGTGCACAATCATGTGATAACAAGGAATCCACGGATAAGTGTGACGCACGACAAACACAGAACCTGGTTTTTGCATATTAATAACGTCCAGGAGGAGGACAAGGGCCGCTACATGTGTCAAATCAATACCGTTACAGCCAAAACCCAATTTGGATTCCTTCATGTTGTGGGTGAGTTGACGTTTCAATATAACCCGTATAAGAAATGTCTGTCTGTTTCGATTCAGCGACAGTATTGTTTGAATAGAATCCGAAACTAGAGAGTGAAAGGTTATGAAGAAGTCAGTGTTAAATTTATTAAATTAAGAGTTATCTTGCAGTGAAAAAATTTATTACACATTGAACATTAACAGAATTTTTTTTTCAAAACCAATGAGAAGTTGCAAAAAATTGCGGCTGTAAATCATCTCAGCAAAAAGTCGACAGTAACTGTTAGGTACAATGGAAGTTACTGCGAGAAAAAGGTCCAGTACACAGTCTAACATGCACTGAAAAATCCGGGGCCTAAAATCAAAAACACGTTTCAATTTTTCAAAATTGGCTTTATTCATCAACGTTATCTCCATCAAGAGCCATACCATGATTCCAGAGCCACCCCAACATTCCAATACTACTTTTGCAGAACGATGTATCTTTTGCCCTGAAATAGGTCTCAGTTTCAGCAATAACATCTCCATTTGAGCAGAATTTCTAACCAATAAGCGCTTTCTTGAGGTCTGCGATAGCCAGTAGTTGCTGGGAGCCAAATCTGGCAGATACAGTGGATGTGGGAGCAATTTGAAGTTTAATTCATGTAGTTTTGCTATTGATTCAATTGACTTGTAACACAGTGCGTTGTCTTGATGAAACAACTTTTTTATTCGGAATTTTGGCTATCAAACGCTCCAATAATATTCACTGCTGATGGTATGTTCCTTCTCAAGATTGCCGATGGACATTACACCACGCACATCTGAAAATACCGAGGCCATACTCTTTCCAGCCGATTGTTGTGCTTTCGGGCGCTTTGGAGGAGGTTCACCAGTTGCTCTCCAGTCGGATGGCGGTCGTTTTGATTTCGGAGTGGAGTAATGGAGTCATGTTTCATCCATTGTCAGATATCGATACAAACATTTTGGTTTATTATGTTCAAACGTGGCCAAAAACTACTCAGAATCATCAAGACGTTTTTGTTTTTGGTCAAGTGGCACCCACATTGAACAGAGCTTTCTCATAGTCAAATGATCATTCAATATAAAGCCAATACGTTAATTCGATATCTTTACAATGTCAGCTAACTCACGCAACTCCACTTTTTGACCAATACAAAACAATATTGTGAATTTTTTTAATGTTTTCTGGTGTTACCTGCCTCATTTGGACATCCATTGCATTCTGCATCATCGGTGTCTCTACGACCACGTTTGAAATCAGCAAACCAAAGATTAGTTATTGTTTCCGATCGAGCAGAGTTCTTACAACACTTTTCAAGTCATTACTTCCCTTGAACAGTATTTTTCCCACCAAGTAACAGTAAAACACGAAACTGTTTTTGATCCATTGTTTTGAAAATAACAAATGTAGTGTCACTGTTAGCACAATAACCCACAAACTCTTGAATAGAATATCATGAAATTTCAACAACATTTTTCTGAAGGTTGGTACTATCTGAAAAAGCGGTGGATGCATTAAGACTAGCGCCATCTATGTGTTAAGTCCGATACTTTTCAGCACATGTAGTATACACCTCGCGTCTGCTACTGAATATCTGCCACATTTTACCCTTAAATTGAGTAACAGGTTGATTCCTGAAGTGATGGTCCCTATGCTGTCGCTTCGAAACATTTCGATTAGAGTTTTGAAATATTACTTTCACAGAGATTTGATTTTGTTATACAATCAGATGCTATTTTACATTCTCTCAAATTCGTGTCTACTTCTCTTGTTTAATACTGTACCAATTCTTCTAATACAGTTCAAACTGTGATTTACAATAATATGGTTGGTATATTGAAAAATAAAATACGGACTATTGAGTAGAATAGTTGATATTCACTCTTGGGTCATCAATACAATTCAAAATGAAAAATGTTTGACCTCTTCAAGTACTTACTAAAAATGCTTCACTTCAAAACTGATTCCTTCCTTCCTCTATTGATTGTTATGGCTGATTCATGAGCTGAATATCACTTCAATCTCTCATTGTTAGGCAGGGAGTTCCCCAAGGCTCAATTCTCGGACCTTTGTTATTTTTATTCTATGCTGATGATCTCATTGATTTTCTTCTTGACATCTCTGAAGTCCAAGTAATATCATATGCTGATGATACAAATCTACTCGTAACTGATACTACTGAACTTGTGATCAGAAATGGTATACAATAAAGTAATGGAGTGGTCCGAAATAAATCTTCTAACGGTAAATGTATCTAAAACCTCTTCGATGAAATTTACTTTGAGGGGAACTATGGAACAGTTTTAAATTTTCAAGGACAATGACATGAATGTGTATGCTAGTGAAACGACTAAGTTGCTCGGACTAACAATTGACTATAAATTGTACTGGGAACCACACGCCGATATACTTTGTAAAAAGTTAAGAACAAATTATTCTGCGTTAAAGTTCTTATCAAATCATTGTCACGAAAACATACTACTAATCGTTTATTATGTAAACATCAACTGTCATCTGCGATATGGTATTCTTGACTGGAGTACATGTACCTCTTGGTCACGTGTTTTCGCTCTGCAAAAATTTGCTGTGAGAGTTGTTGCAGGACTACATTGGAGGCAGTCATGTAGAGAGGCTTTTAAGCGACTAAAGATCTTAACTGTGACAGGCTTGTATTTGTATGGACTGCGTATATATGTATACAAACATGAAGATGAATTTTTCAATAAAACAGATCATCAATATGGCACTAGATCCAGAAATCTTTTGGTGCCTGCTTTGCACAGAACTAACCTTAACCAAAAAAGTCATATTTATTTGGTATGCGAAGTTTTCAATCACCTCGATGTCTCAATCTAAATATCTCCAAATATTAATATTTTCAAATCCAGACTTAAATATTTACTTATTGAGAAAAACTGTTACAGTATTAGTGAATTTATGATATAATACTATGTTTTCTTTTTGTCAATCAAATGTTATATTTGTGCTGTTGTTTTCAAATAACATTTGTTATTCGTACTATGACACTTTTAACCTTTTTTTAATATGTTCTTGTTGTGTCTGTTGTTGTGTGTGTCGGTAAGTTCTAAGAATTTTTTATATTCCTATATAATCATATAATTTACTTCTTTATTGAATGTATTCATACACTTATGCTTTTCAACTGAAAAATTAAGATTATCATTATTATTATGTTCGATACATACCTATGTACCATTTGTCTAAAAAACTTGTATGTTCATCAATTGACCAATTGACGTTCTCGCAAAAAGTAATGAAGTAGTGAAATTCTTCAAATACCTCGAAGAGAACATACTTTTGATTTATTTATTATTTTCAATGATTCAATCAGTTTTTCTATTTTTCACAAACTTACGTATCAATTGTATGCTCTATCTCCATTACATGTCACTATTATAATCATATTGTCAAATTAGTTACAAACTTTATCAATTTTGAAAAAAATTACAATTCATCACAATATTATTGAGAAACTTAAGTGAACAAAAAACAATTTTAAGTGAATATCAGGTATTTCATATATTTATATGTAATATAATAGATCAGCTAATTAAGAGAAAAACACAAACTAGTCCAAAAAAATATTGCCATTTTCAGCTCATCATGAATTGAATACAAACAAAAGTTTTCCTTTTCTGTCCAGTAATATTTGTTCAAACATTTATTTGCCAGAAAGAACTACATCAGAGTTTCACAAATCAGACTTTGTGTATTTCAAGAAGTCTGCTCAGATTGGGAAGATCGTCACGATTCCAGTTTTCTGTTTTGGCAAACTGGTAGCTTGCCTCTCACTGGTTCCGTTCATCCCTCACCACACTCTCTGCCCATTCATTCGCAACACGTATTCATTCATTTCTCCTTCCATTCCTATCTCCCAACTGCATTCCTTCCTTTTCTTGCTCCAGCCGTTCTTTCCATTCTCGCCACCCAACTCGATCTCCATCCATACATCTCTCAATAACATGTTCTGCCGTTCCAGGCTTCCTCCATCCACATGGGCAGGGCACCTCGGATGCCAGGTTGAATCTGGCCTCGACAGATCTAGTGATTCGTACCCGACTGCTTTACCAACTCTGTAGAGCAGTCTCCCAGTTATGCCGTTATCCCAACGTACATGAGGGCGTTGTCATGGAGCAGGATTTGACCTCTTCTGTTGACCAGTGCCGGCTACTGCTGATGCAATTTTTGGTACATTCCGTCGATTTCCTCACAATCAGACTCTGCTGTGACCACCATTCGGTAACCATGGTCTCTTTTTGGTGAGTTTTCGCCTTCGGGAATTTGCTGGGTGGCTCATCGGTGTCCAACCAGTGTCGTCAGAGGGCATCCTCCACGTGACGAACCGATCCCAAAAAGGATTGTTTTGGTTGCGCAAAAGCAAAGAGAAACAGACTTGGTTAAAAAAACTGTCCCAAATCAAAAATCGATTAGAATATGTTAATGACCCTGTAGGGGGAGTTTCTTTCAATCAAATGTTTGACAACTATATGCTTTGCTGTAAGTTACCAAGATGCTCAAAAGAATGATTCACATTTTTTTTCATCATTTCAATATCTGCGAGGACGGAAGTTCTGTGAATTGATAACTGCTGGTCGAAAACTGATACGTTTGAGTACCATTAGAAAAAAAATTGAGACCTCATTAAAAAAGTTATTTCTCATTCCTATTCAAAATTTGTTTGAATGTAGTTGCCGATATTCCTTTGTGTATACTAGAGATTCGTATCCCATTGTATAGTTTTCAGAACAGTTGATACTTCCATCATTATTCCAGAGTATGTGAACATGGGCCCTGGAAAGTTGAATTTTTCATCATGTACAGAAATGTTAGGGGTCTATCTAGATGACAAATTAAACTTTGACGTACTTGTTGAGCATCTTGCAAAAAACTGGCTAGCAAAAAAAACTGGCTAGCAAGTGTTATGCAATTAGAATTCCGAGAAATCACTCGAATACTGCTGCACTAAAAACAGCATACTATGGAACCGTATATCCTCTCCTCAAATACGGAGTTATGTTCTGGGGTGGATGCACTAACTTGGAACGCATTTTCATTATGCAAAAATATATAATAAAGAATATGAGTAACATGAACTTAACAGACTCCTGTCGTGGAATTTTCAAAAGTAATAAATTGCTTATTTTATATGGGATTTATATTTATGTTTGTGTTATTTTCTTTTATGACAACAAAGAAAAATTCATTATTCCCAAAAACATCCACGAGTACTATACTAGAAACAATTCGAACCTCGTTCTTCCTAAACAAAGACTAAGAAATACTGAAAGAGGTCCACGCTACATGGCCATCAAACCATACAATCATTTACCACCGACAATTAGAGATTGTCATCATGACGATTGCAGAAAACAGAAGAAGGATAGATATCACTATTAGACTTCAAAATTTTGATAATTCTAACAAAATATAGACATGATATATGCGAGAGTATATTTTCAACCTGTGATAATCTTTTGTTATCGTTTGATGTATTTAAGTTACATATTTATACCTTACTGACTTGAGTTTTCATATGTTCAATTCGAAAACTTCAATAAGTCTATCTATCTATCTATCTATCTATCTATCTATCTATCACATTCTTATAAGGGTAGTCCCAAAAATACCCGGCCTGTCCTAGAGATGGCAGTACTTGCTTGAAAAACATCACAGTATTAGAAATTCACAATCTAAGCATATACTTCAAATTTGAAGGAGCTGCGTTGTTAACTATTTGTTTGGCAGCAATCAATGGCGAATGTTTCCGGTCAATTTGTGAAAATGAACAAAACTTAGTCATCGTTATGTAGTACAATACTTTCATTTGAAAGGCCTATGTCCAACCAATATGAAATTTGGACTAGATCCTAGTCTGGATGAGTTTGCTCCTTTATTTACAACAGTAAAATATTGGGTAGCCGAGTTTAAACGAGGCATTACGAGCTGCCAAGACGAGCATGCCAGTGGTCAACCAAATGAGGTGACGACTCCAGAAAGGTGAACAAAATCCACAAAGCGGTACTGAATTATCGTCGTATGAAGATTAGGGAGCTAGCAGACTCTGTAGGCATTTAAAAAAAGTGCGGTACATCGTATATTATCTTAAAATTTGGACGTGAGAAAGCTGTGTGCAAGGTGGGTGCCGCGTTTGCGCACACTCACAGAAACAGTATCCTGAAGAGTTTCAATTGTGTGCTTAGCAAAGTTTCACAGCAACAAAGCAGAATTCTTGCATCGTTCCATAACTATGGATGAAACATGGGTCCATCACTTTACACTGAAGACAAAAGAACAATCAAAACAGTGGACTCAAAAGTGAGAATCGGCTCCAGAGAAGGCAAAGACCGTTTCAACTGCAGGTAAGGTTATGGCATCGGTTTTTTGGGATGCGCGTGGAATAATTTCCATTGACTATTTTAAAAATGATGAAACTGTCAACGGCGAATATTATGCGAACATATTGCGACGTTTGAGTGAAAGAATCAAGCAAAAACGGCCGCATTTGGCTAAGAAAAAAGTGTTGTTTTATCAAGTCAATGCACCATCTCACAAATCAATTACCGCAATGACCGAAATTATCGAATTGAAGTTTGAATTCCTACCTCATGCACCCTATTTGACAGATGTAGCCCCCTCGGATCATTTTCTGTTGCCAAACTTGAAAAAATGGTTCAGTGGTCAAGGATTTTCCAACGATGAAGAAGTGATGTCGGTTGTTAATGCCTATTTTGACGAGTAAGACAGTTCTCATTATGAACACGGTATCGAACTTCTCTGTATCTGGTATCTGTAGAGTAGGGATGTACAACGTGACCCATTGTACATCCACTCGAGGAGTTGTCCTCCTAGGTCATCGTCCATCCTGTCCTTTTCAGGAAGGTGGACAGATCACTGGGAGACATCTCCTTTATATTGGCAGGTGTAGGCCAAGACTCGTCGAACACACACTATCTTTGGCAAATTTGAGGTATCTCACGCTGGCCTCCGCGACGGTTTTGGAAGGTGCAGCGATATTACTGTTGTAGCGCGGCTTCTTCAAGCTTCTTGGGGTTCTCTCTGTGGAGATGCACAAGTTAGGGAGCTTTCCTGCAGGGGCAGCCAGTTCCTTACCTTTATTCAAGACGGAGCTCTTGGCGCTCGCCGCAGGAAGTGCCCTTGCCGTTGGAGGAGATCTGCTATGTCCAGCCTCATTCCAAGTGGTTGATTGAGGTGGACATTTTTGTTCATCCCCAGCCACTGCCTGTTGTTTCATTCATGTGTGTTCTCACGACTAGCAAGGGAAGAGTTGGTCATCTCTGGCAGATCCCCGCATTACCAGAGGTAGGCTGATCACAATGAGGATTCGCCCAGTTCTCCAAGGGGATCGTTCGTGATCGCATATCACCCTGCGGCTATTCAGCTGTCGGCACGATTCCTTACACCTTAGCTTGGATCGGCTTGTCCACGGTGTCATGTTTTGCAAAGGCTTTCGTGGGTTTTAGTTCCCCTCGCCCTACTTATTTCTGCCATCAACCAGGAGTCCGGTGACCCCATCCGTAAGGCCACATTGGCTTCCTGGACAGGGCCTCCAGTCCCCTGGCCCTTCCCCTATCCGCCTCCTGGGGACGCGCCCGAGGTAGCCCAACCCACGGGACGGTATCGAACTTATTGAACCTCACTGGGAGAATAAGCCTTCCTAAAACAACCACTTCCATTCCCAAAAACTGATCTCTTTTTGAGAAATACCCGGTTCAAATTGGTCTGTAATTGTTGGCAATTCCATTTTTGAAATGAAATGTTTAACGAAGTCAATTCAGCTTCGATTTCCTAACGAATGGATGGTCCAGGTACAATTCAGCTTCACATATCAAGTCATCAGAAACTCAATTTGTTTCTATATTCACGATATTACCAGTCATGCATATAATATACAGATACAAACTGGGAGAATAAGCCTTCCTAAAACAACTACTTCCATTCCCAAAAACTAATCTCTTGTCAAAAAATACCCGGTTCAATTTGGTCTGTAGTTGTTAGCAATTCCATTTTTGAAATGAAATGTTTAACGAAGTTAATTCAGCTTCGATTTCCTAACAAATGGATGGTCCAGGTATAATTCAGCTTCACATATCAAGTCATCAGAAACTTAATTTGTTTCTATATTCACGATATTATCAGTCATGCATATAAAATACAGATACAAACTGGGAGAATAAGCCTTCTTAAAACAACCACTTCCATTCCCAAAAACTGATCTCTTTTTGAGAAATACCCGGTTCGATTTGGTCTGTAATTGTTGGCAATTCCATTTTTGTAATGAAATGTTTAACGAAGTTAATTCAGCTTCGATTTCCTAACAAATGGATGGTCCAGGTACAATTCAGCTTCATATATCTCCAGCTCGACTACAGATGAAAACGGTTATAAGATCACAAATGCATTGTCAAAACTATGACAATTAATAACTCTGAAAGCGGCAATTCCCATCTTTTTGTCAGAGAATCTGTAGTTACAGATGAATAATTACTTATGAGGTCACAGTTGTTAATTAAGAAATTAATGTTTCCAACTTGGAATTTGCAGAGCTCCCTCTGACTTTGGTGTTTTTCAGGAAGTATCTGAATCATTACTTTCCGGGACTTGTTCCGGCTTGAAATTAATACTTTGTCTCAAAATTTTGAACGAAATTTCTATCAAGTTTGTTCATAATGGACATATTATGCTAGAAATTTATGTAACAGTCATATTCATTGAAATCACTGATCTTTTTGTTGTTTAAAGGAAAATTCAGTGATGTCAAAGTAAATTTTCTAACGATACTCCCTGGAATTTTTTCATTTCAAAGAAGGTTTTGGTCCAAAGTCCCAAGAAATTCACAGAATTTCGAATGTTTTAATCCTCAAAATAGTGAATGAAATATGAATGAATATTATTTTACACTTTTTTATATGAATAAAGTGGGATCCTAGATTGAACCCTAAATTTATAGTCATTTTCAAATACTCATTGTTGACGATAAAGAATTGTTCACCTAAAATGAAATATAATTTGTTTACTCCGTTCGAATACATAATTTGCAGCAGAAAGTGCCGTGAAGATCTTTCAAATGAGATGTCCCATTGTTACATTTATATTGTCCATAAACTCCATCAATCGCTTATTGTATCGCTGTGAAGCCGATCAGAGAAACAAATTAGGCAAGATGATGGCAATGCTCACGCACATCTATAAAATTATGCCTATTTCTGCTTCACTTTTCCTACTTTCAATCTATGCTATTGTAAGGGATATGTTGGCATCTGTATCTGTAGAGTAGGGAGGGGGGTGAGTGTACACTCACAGTACTTAGGCCACATGTGACCTATTCTACATCCTCCCAAGGAGTTGTCGGTCATCGTCCATCCTGTCCTTTCTAGGAAGGTGGACAGGTCACTGGGGGACATCTCCTTTATATCGGCAGGTGTAGGTCAAGACTCGCCGAAACACACACTCTCTCTTATGCGCTATATTATCTATGCTAATTGGAATCGTAATTCGAATATTTTTATATCTGTATACAGATGTTTCCCATTTTTGCATCGGTCCTTCTCAAAATTACGTCTATTAACGACAATTGTGAGCTTCGTGAACCATTGTGAAAATGAACTAATCTGTTTTTGGGAAAGAAAGTTTTTGGCTTTCTACTACTCCATCTTGATACAAAAAAAGGATGAGGGAATCTTCCAAAGAAAGGAAGTAATCAATTTGAACATCCTTGTATAGAGTTACTTATTTTCAAATTGATTACTTCCTTCCTTTCTTTGGAAGATTCCCTCATCCCTTTTTTTTGTATCAAGATGGAGTAGTAGAAAGCCAAAAACTTTCTTTTCCAAAAATTGATCACTCCTAAAAATATAACCCCTTCAATTCAACTAATCTGATTCTGAAAACTGTTAGGAGTGGTGATACGAAAATGTTTTACGTTCTGAGTCTACTCCTGCCTTTGACGTAGTGGAATATTCTCAGAAACAGCTACAAGTCGATTTCGGCAATCTGGAAAATAATCCATTTTCCATCATTTCACAGTTATACTTCTTTTCCAAATAGATGTTAATCGCTACTTTCGCACAGGCACCGCTCTGAGAGCGCCTTAAGGATTTTTTGTAGTGCTTGTGTTTAAAAAACTCGAAAGGAGAAAACCAATGGATAGGGTCTTCGAAGAAGACCCAGTACCAGACCAGACCCAAGTGGGCTGAATGAATCTACTATTGCCAACTTCATCACAAATATTGATAAAGATTTTTTCTGAATCAATACCTTGAATTGATATTTATTCTTCAGTTTCACTCACAAAATGAACATTTTTTGTGTTTACTCTCAGACATGTGTTATGCTTCTGAAAATGAATATTATTGGCGAGAGAAACAATATCAATGAAGGGAGAAAATAAAATACAATCTTGGAAAATTCGTACACCAGAATGATTATCATATCTTGAGGAAATTCTGATTGATGTTAAAATTAAACTCGTCGATCTATTTTTCGTTTTATCTGAATGAGCTACATTATTCAAGCTAAAAGACCAGCGTTCAGCGAAGACCCTTTGATAGTCCTAATATTTCGTTGCAACAATTTTTTACCATTAGGAGAAGTCAATGTATAATTATTATAAATGAGTTACGGCCCTACGTTGGATTTTCATGAAAGGATTTTTGCTTCACGTTTATATTCTACAACGACTCGGAGAAATTTTACGAGTAGATCGATCAGTATCTAGAATCGAGAAATTTATTATTGTAAATGATGAAACTTCAAAAACTATGCTTTTCAGAAGGAAAGATATCTATCGAAGATAAGGTCATGTCACTCTGTAAGAGTTTGTGCAAGAAAAGATAGATGCCTGATTATTCGAATTTGTTCAATGTAGCGAGATGTGCGTATTTTGAATTGGAATCTGTTGAATGCATTTTTGTACAATCAAGGAATGATTCAGTCCATCGGAAGCTTCGGAAAAATCCGTGTGAGTCACATCTACATACTTCATATTTTCATGTTCTTTCAGAGATACTGAGAGAAAATTGTTAAATTACTGATTGTGGAATCCATGAATCCACGATTCATGAATCCATGTTAGCAGGTTGAAATGTAGTTTTTAGAGGAATGGAAAACGATTTTAACAGATGCTTTGTAGCATTTTTCAAAATGGAGATTGACTCATAGTTCTTGATTAACATTTGCTGTCTGATTTGTGTATAGATCATACTTGACTGATTTTCCAGATCTCAGAAAAAATGCGGCTCTACTCAAACTGCAGTTTGAGTAGAGCTGTGGATTAAATTTGCCCTTTGTCTTTCACTGCCGTGAAAGTTGTGGTAGAATTTTGTTCAAGATGAAGGAAGTATCTCTTTCGATGGTCGAGATTGAAGCTTGACGTTGCAACTGATCGCATTGGGGATGCTCATTAGTGGGTTGAGTCTCCTGGTAATCCCTGTTAAGGGAGAATGTCGACGCCTTCAGTTCCTGATAAAAGTTTCAACCCTTCACAATCTGTTGATTAGGTGTTTGTTCAAAATGTATTAGTCACTATGAATTTTCTTTCCGTGGTGAAACTGTCAGTTTTTCGACACACTAGTGATTTCATACCAGGTGTATTTCGTTGGGATGAAACACTGTTCACGTTCCGTTCAACAAATAACAGTAAATACATAATAAAATTTCATACATGTAAGTAAATCAGAGAAAATGTACTCTCGTCAATAAAAATATTTTATATCCCTGCACAATGTTGCAATCATAATTTTCAACAATGCAGAGGAGAAGACGAGCGAAAATCGTGATATCCGCGGTGGATAAGGGCTTTTCAGGGTCACTATTGTGGATTCCAGGCATGGGTCAATTCTCCCAGGAGAGCTCGACTATTGTCCCCAACCACTACGCTCAATAAAATACTCGAAATTGCATTTTATTCGGCAGAACTACCCCAGACATCAGATTGTCGTATATTTTAATACCATAACATCCGGTTTTCGTTTTATTGAGATTTCATTCAATGGAAAACTCTTTTGTGAGCTGGAAATAAATATATTCAAATATCGTTAGATGATAAAAAATACGTTCATTGTTATTTTAAGGTCAAGGAGTCACCTGAAAGAAATTTACGTACAACAAAACTCCAAATATTAAGACATGTATTTTGAATATTCATTCTCAGGGAATGGATTTTCAATAATAAAAATGATAATAATTCTTCATTTCAATTCAGACAAAGATATTGTGTAGGAAGTTTTAATACAAATATACATAATACAGGTTGAAAAGCGAAGAAAAGACAAAGACAAACTCATAATATACAACTGAAATGAATATGAGTTATTCAAGGAATTCCTGTGAAGTATACATTTTTCCAATAAATGATTTTTCAATGATTTTTTGAATACAGAAAAACTTTTCAACCTCCAAATGATCTGGAAGGTGGTTAATATCTTTGGACCAAGTATTCCGGTCCATTTTGAATCTAGCTAGGAGCAAATGAAAATAGTTTTTGAGTCCGATGATTACACATTCCTTTAAAAGTGTTCGAACAATTCGCCATGCACCTCAAAATACACTTTTGTTTCATAAAAGCATTTCCTACTGCGAAACATCCACCGTAGCAACAGATACCATATTTATGTCTTGATTCCACTCGAACAAAATATATATTGAACAGCTGACTCTACGTTAAAACTATTACTCGTAGTGGGTTGATGAAGAGGAACTTCAATACGTCTCGAAATTTATTGTTGGCAGTGGGCTCTTCAGTTGAAAAACTCATACAGAGTGATTCCCAAAAATCTAACATTGTGATCAGTATTTACTAGAATCACATTGTTCACCATGAAATATATGCTTTCCACTGTGTTTTGCCAATTGTGGATATAAATAACTTCTGTTTCATCCACCTCAAAGGGTAAATCGTTTTGACTAAAGTAATTTGATATTCGGCTTACTATTCTGGCACCATTTTTTTGGATCTGTTGCAAATATAACTAGTGAAAAGTCATTTGCATAAGCGGTGTGACGACCTTCGGTAACTGCTGATTTGATATTATTCAAATACAGTAGAGGACCCATTATTGAACCCTGTGGCACACTCATACTCAGATTGGGACAATCAGAATTGACTCTATAAATTCCATTCATTCTGCTGGCTTGTATTGACACACATATTTTTCTATTTTTAAGAAATGAAGTCAGCCACCTGAGATAAACCCTCTTCATACATTTCTAATTTTGAGATGAGTTTTTATTTACATTTTTCTTGAGGACAAAACACAAGCCTTACAGTAAAATCCTGAAAAAGTTCTTGAACGGTGAAGTTCGAGGTGTATTGAGTTGAACCTCAAAATGATGAGCAGCTACAGTCCTTTGCGCCGCGTATTTCTGATATGTAGCGCTCTTGGTGGGATCAAATGTGCCACCCAACTTGAATACTTCCCGTGAGCGTAGCAGAGAGACAAATCTCCAACCTTCCTCCGATGTTCCAGACCATCAAGGTTGCAAGTGATGTTCGCGTCTCCAAGCAGGTGGATGGCTCTTTTCGGAATGGAATCCACCAGCTTCAGGGTATGCTTTGGATCGGAGCTCCATACATATAACAATATTCCAAAGAAGGTCTGATCTGAGCTTTAGAGAGCACCAAAAGTTGCTGAGGTGTGCCCAGTTTTCTGGTTTGGAACAGTGTTCCAAGCTTTTGAGAAGCAGCCTCTGCAATTCCAGCGACATGATTGTTCCAAGACATATTGGTGTCCATTCCAACCTCTAACAAACTTATCGAAGTAGAGAGCGGAATTGTCTGTCCTGACATTATTTTATCAGGTCGGAGACATTAATCTTCTTGGAAAAAACCGATGCCCGGGTTTTTTTGGCATTGAATTGAAGCTGGTCGCTTTCACCCCAATTTAAAATCACCTCTAGATCCTCATCAAGATATGCAACCTTCTGCTGCTGGTGAAGATGTGCCTCCGTAGCCAATGTCCTGGAATCCAGTTGGAATGACGAGACAAGTGTGTTGTCATCAGCGAAGCAATATATAGGATTCTTGGTTTTTTTCAATACGTTGTTGACATACAAAGAATAGTGTTAATTTTACAATCTCAGATGTGAAGAAGTTACATGTTTTACATCATTTCGAAGGGCCTCTACTTCTTTCTCCATCGGTACCTTCCATTATCATTTGACAAATATTTTGCTAACAATTGCATTCAAAAATTGAAGTAGAATAAGCTTCCACACCGGATTCATAGGTTATCATTTGAATGAAAATAATCTGTCGAATGTACTTTATTCAAACAACGATAACAATAAAAACAACAATAAAAAGTAATTGGCGCTCCAGGACGACTTCATTGATGACAGTGGCGCATTTGCTTTTTCAGCTGCAGGAAAACCCGGAAAAACCTGCAGCACCACATCATCTGAAGATCTTGATCCAACAATGTCCTCTCTCTTATAAAACAAAATGTAGGGTGTCTCCAGAGGCTCCAATTGATTCAATACATCGCCAGAACACTTCGTGACACAACAATTCCCTTTTCAGTGGAAGAGCTTCTTGAAGCAAGGGCCGAATCGATCCCTCTACGAAACCCTACTTCATTTGGAAGGATCGATTGCAGCTTGGAAAATGGTTCTTATGGAGATTCTGTGAAACGTGTTCTTTCTCACGAATCAGTAGAGACTGGTCCTGAAAATCTAGAGAAGAAAATTGGATTGAATAATTTAGGAAACACTTGCTACATGAATAGCAAGTGTTGTTCATGACGAAGAATTTCAAGAACGAGGTTTTGATGATGAACGAGAACGGGAATGTTTTCTACTTATTCATCAAACACCTGTTCATGCAGCTGCAGTTTCGTAAGAATGTATCATCTTTCCCTCCAAACGATTTCCTGAAGTCTTTGAAGTCCACTAGATACTCGTTAGGACAACAAGAGGATTGTCCCGAATTTTTGGGGTTCTTGTTGAATACTATTCGTGATCAAAACAATAGCAAAATCAATACCCCTGACCGCTCTGGATTGAATGATTCCGTACAGTCCATGTCGTCTTGTGTTTGTAAATCTTCTGCTAGAAAAATCCTCACTTGTTTACTTTGTAGTGAATATTCAAGAGGTAGCGAAAACTTATGTGAATTTCTGGAACTTCATCTAGCTTTTCTTACTATGACTAATAACCAGTCCGTGCAAAGCTTATTGTTAAATCATCTGAAAATGGAATTTTCACCAGGTGATGCTCGACTGTATTGCCAAACATGCGCCAAACTAACTGACTGTTATGAGAAAACAAGTATAGCTGAGGCACCAGTCAATCTAATAATAACAATGATGATCTTCAAACATGACTCAACCTCTGACGGAAGCACCAAACTCTTACGAAGGTTCAAAATAGATGAACACTTCAATCTAGCAGACCACTTTTATAATATTCATGCAGTCATGGTTCACTGTGGTTCTGGCGTTGAATTTGGTGATTATTACGCCTTTGTCAAAGACGAAACGGACTGGTTTGACGATAGTCATGTCACGAAGTGTTCTGGCGATGTATTGAATATATAGGAGCCTCTGGAGACACCCTACATTTCGTTTTGTGGCAGATCAAGATCAGCAGATGATGTGGTGCTGCAGGTTTTTCCGGATTTTCCTGCAGCTGAAAAAGCAAATGCGCCACTGGAATCAATGAAGTCGCCCCGTAGCGCCAAATAATTTTAATTGTTGTTTTCATATTAATGAAAATAACTGTATTGAGTGTACTTTTAGTAAAAATGGTTGGAAAATTAAAATGCACATTCAGCGAACACACGTCGTTGAGCAGTTAGCAATTGACCCTAACTTTCAATTTTCATCAAAAAATCATCTTCGGTGATGAGGTCCATTCATGTGTGAATGACTACTTGAACAAACGTGAAAAATCGACGAATTCGGAACTATACCAATCGACATGAGATCCAAACGCGTCCAGTGCATCCCAAAAAAGTCACTGTTTAGTGTGGATTTTGGGCTGGCGACGTCATCGGCCATATTTCTTTGAGAAACACGTTGGCCAGGCCATCACTGTCAACGATGAGCAGTGTGGGTCGATGAAAAC
This sequence comes from Leptinotarsa decemlineata, assembly GCF_000500325.1. NCBI lineage: Eukaryota > Metazoa > Arthropoda > Insecta > Coleoptera > Chrysomelidae > Leptinotarsa > Leptinotarsa decemlineata. The sequence goes on from NW_019293677.1 coordinate 17,769, forward strand.
AAACTAATTTTGGCCTGAATCAGATGACCTGGACACCAACAACAAGTGGTTTCAACAGGCCGGCGCTACATGCCACACACCTCATGCCGCATTGGATATTCTGCAGAAGCGATTTGAGAGGATGGTCATCTTACGTGGAGGTGATGTGAACTGGCCAAAAGGATCGTGCGATTCGACCCTGTTAGATTTTTCGTAGTGTTTTCTCAAGTGTGTTTTCTCAGGTATATACGAATAAGCTGCAAACAACAGCGGTCCTCAAAGCCAACATAACCTATGTTATCGGTATACTTCAACCTGATTTATGCGCCACAGTGATAAAAAATTGGAAGTTTCGAATGCGCTCCACAAAGACAAGCCGTGGCGGACATTTAGACGGCATCAATAGGTCTTCCCAACGAATGAAGAATGTCGATAATATCTGACACACCTTCGTTTCATTTGAATTTCTAGAAGGAAAGCACTCAATGTAATACCCTATTGAAGAATGCTTGTTGATGGAACTTACGTCTTTGTTCACTTAACCCTGCGTAGGTCGCGTGTTGTTGTGGATCATAGGGGGTCGCGCGGTATCTCACAGATGTATGAACTTGAAAATGATATTCTATAGAACTACTGTCGTATTAATGAAAACAAAAACAAATATGAGGTACTTTTATTGAATTAGAAAAAGTCAACATGAATTAATAAATTCTTATATAAACATAAAAGCAAACCTTAACCTTATAATAAAATAAAAACATGATTTAAGGTAGAACACCATATACGTTTAACATAACATGTGATGAATAATGCTTGAATAGAAAAACATAACAAAAATCAGAAATAATCGTTTCAGTCAGAATTTGAACTTTGATTAGTGTCCTCATCGAAACATTTTTGACAGAGCATTGTGGCATGTTCTAAACAAAAATAATCTTCACATTTGCGGAATCTGTACTTTGTCAGTCTTCTTGTTTTACTTTTTGAATAGCACGGTCTGCAGGTTTTTCTTATATTATCTAGTTTTTGTGGAGAATGCTTTTTTTCTGAAACAGGATTATACTTGTTGAGTGCGTGTTGTAGATGTGTTGGAAGACTTTTTATTTGTCCCCTACGTCCAAGATGTTCTGCAACTAAACTGTGAACTAGCATCTTTAGATATTCCTTCCTATTTGCAAATGCATTTTTATTATCAGCAAAAACTATCATTCCGTTGATGGCTGCAATATTCATCATAGAAAAGAAGATTACCATTGGCCATCTTCTTGTATTTCGTGCACAGTTATATGTGGCACATAGCTGATCTACAGTATCAACTCCTGATTTTGTGGCATTATAATATGTGATTATTTCAGGTTTATGTTGAAAGAAGCATAGTTTAAAATTCGGCGAATTACAGATATAATTTGAAAACACATGCGTCATACATCTGAGAGATCGAGCGCGACCTACGCAGGGTTAAGAAGCATGGAGCAAAAATAAAAAGTTTAAAGGGTTTGATAAAGAAGGCAGTAGGTAAATAGCAAATGTAAATATGATAATTGCAAATATCACTCATAACAAAATAGAAATGAAAGAACAATATTTCACTTCAAGAAGGGCAATAGATCCAAATATTTTTGTCGAAAATATTCAAACGGCATTCGATTACCGTGAAATTATGTCAAACAAAATGTGTCTTTATTGAAGATTCAACTCACATATTTCATCTTCAAAATTTTCAATTAACATATACAATATCCTATTGAGAAATGGGTCTGTGAGTCCCGGCACAAGTAATGGAAGGTTAACACGATGTAGAAAACAAAATATTCTTTGATTTTCACCGAATAATCCAACAACCAATTACGTGGCTTCTCTTTGATTATTAAGAAGGTGGGAACTGAATGATTTAATCCCGGTTGAAATTGGAATTACCAGAAGGGTTTCCTGATTGTATTGAAAAAGAGGCGTAAAAAGGTATGAATATTTATTAGCTGGCGATAAACTCTCCATCCAGCAAACACAGGCGAGCAATTTCACGAAAACAGAATTTACAGAGGTCCTTTTCGAAAATCGTGTACTCAGATATCGATGTGTATTTTTGATAGTGAGGGGATATAACTGGAATTTGTGGTAGACTAATTAATCATATTTATTTCATCTTTTGAGATCAATGAATCTCGTTTTCCAGTAACAGATCACTGATCATTCGTACTAGGAAAGCGAATTATTGCATTTTTAAACAGTAATGGAAGATGAAAGAGGCACAAAAATATTTGACATTCAGACAGCAGTCAATTGTGCTTTGTGAAGGAGCGAAACTAATTCAAATCGTGATTTGAAAACTGTAGAATTTACACTTCCACAGGTTCATTTTCATATCGTTACTCCCGTTTATATTCTCATAAATCCATCATATGTCATTAACGAAATGACAAATGACAAAGTTTTTGTTAAACAATGCTATGTTCTTGAATAGCAAATTGTGAATTCAAATACATGGTATAATTCAAGTAAACGATATAGTGCAACAGTTCCCCTTTGATAGAATAGTTAGGGAGCTTCTGATAATTCCTCTTCCATATTCTCTGTTTCACTATCACTGTTATCAATTTTGAATGTATTTCCACCATTAATACGGAAGTGTCCAATATCCATATAGTCTTTTTCAATAAAAATTACTTTTTTAATCCTTTTCTGCCAGTATTCTTCGGTCATATTAGATACTTCTTCCTTAACTAGCTCTATATTACCTTCTCATCAAATTTTAGAAAATTATTTTTACGGCTGATGCTTTGTTTCAATTTTCCACAAATCAACTCAATGTGATTGAAAACACAAAAATAGGGGGGAAATCTCAGTATGGTATGTCCATACTTTTCAGCAATACTCTCAAGGGCATACACTTTTTCAAATGTTTTTATCTGTAAAACTTCAAGAAGTTGGTTTTTGGTATAGTAATCTTCAAAATACAAATTGTTATCCATTAAAAAATATTAGCTTCCATGTTCTTATGATAGTCAGTATTGCAGTCCTCAAGTTTTTTTTTGAAGAATTCGGAACCCATCCTTTACTTCCTCCGCAATGCACAATGATTAGTCGCGATTCTTTGTTTGCAGGCTTGTTAGGCGTACACATTGTCGAACCATCAGTCCTTCCTTTCGTAACTGTGTCATGAGTGTCATACCAAGTTTCGTCCAAATAGAAAATTTGCAGTTGTTCTTGTATATATTTAGGTATTTGATACGCAATTCCACAATTTTTCTGCTTTCTGTAACTGCTTGACGTTTGTTTATTATTTTTAATCTAAATCCTAGTTCCGTTATTCAATTCTGAATAGTTTTATCACAGCAGCTTACGTTATGGCCGGAAGTATTCAATTTCTTCTTTATGATTTCAGTTGTAGGAATCTCATTGCCTTTGTAACAGTCGTATATTGTTTTTTCCAATGATTTTATTAGATAAACATTCGAAGATTTTGGTAATCCCGTATCACATCGCGTATTACGTTCATAAGGTTTGTTTTTGACTATTTTACGTACAGTTGAGAAAGGAATTTCGGTCAAATCTGATGTTGCTTGTAATAGTTTGTTTCCTTCGAAACCAAACATGAGATGTAGATTCTTATATACATTGAAACATACTCTCTGTGTTTCAATATTCGAATGCATCCGAAACTTATTCACTGGTATCTCTTTTTCGCATTGTTCACCATCGCTATTGGAATCACTACACAGGAAAGAGTCTGCGTTATTATCACACTCGTTATTACTATTAGTACTTGTCCAAGGACGCCACATTTGAACAGATAACAAAAATTTTAAGCAAGCAGCAGCGGCATTGTTTCTCTCTATTGGTTATTTTGGCCTTTGAGATGCCGATAGCTTTAACTATTCACAATACAGGTTACTTCGACTATACCAAAAATTTGGTTGTGTGGAAACGATAAAATAGTTGGATGGACTTCAGTAGGTACATACTCAAGATTTTTGTTGAAGACAAAACACAAGCACTACAGAAAAAATCCTAACGTGCTCCAAGAGCGGTGCCTGTGCCAAAGTAACGATTTACGTTGGCTTTGAATCACTGGAGATTGAATTCATTTGTAAAAACATTCTCAAGAAGTTTATTTCACAATACTGTTAAGACAAAACACATACACTACAGGAAAGTCCTTAAGGCCCTCTAAGAGCGGTGCCTGTGCGAAAGTAGTGATTCCCATTGGATTTGAATCGCTGGGGATTGAAACCATTTGGAAAAACGTTTTCAGGAAACTTATTCCACATAAACGCCGTTCTCCAAATAAAAGAGTTCTTAAACAGTGAAGTTCGAGATGTACTGAGTTGAACCTTGAAACGATAAGCAGCCACAGTCCGTCGCGTATTTCTGATATGTACCGCTCTTGTTGGAATCAAATGTGCCAAGTAACTTGAACATCTCCCGTGGAAGTGTCAAGAAAGGGAGGCAAATCTCCAACTTTTCTTTGATGTTCCAGACTAACAAGGTTCCAATTGATGTTCGCGTCTCCAGTCAGGTATGAACAGTGTTTCAAGCCTCCAGAGAAGATATAACTCCGAAGCCGATGTCCTGGAATCCAAATGGAATGCCGAGACAAGTTTGCTATCGTCAGCAAAGCAATACACGGGATTCTTGGTTTTTCCCACTATGTCGTTGATATACAATGAAAAGAGGGTTGCAGACAATTTGGATCCCTGAGGAACACCAGCGTTGATGGTACACACCAGGATGCTTGGTTTTCTTGATAAACATAATGTTGTAAGCAGGCATCAGCATGGATTTCGCCCTGGAAGATCGACGGAGAGTGCCTGGATGGGACATGTTGAATTGGATCATACTCAAAGTACGCGTCAGCTTGCTGCAGCCTCAGGTGTCTCCCGTTCGTCAATAATACGGATATTAAAAGCCTATAAATTTCATCCGTACAAAATTAAATTAGTACAGGAACTCAATGAGGATGATCCTGATAGAAGGCTGCAATTTTGTGAACAACTGAGCCAGCTACTAATTGATGATCCGCACCTATCATTCAACACGTGCTTTTCCGATAAGAGTACATTTTTTTCAATGGAGCTGTGAATAATCATAATTGTCATTACTGGGATGACAGTAACCCACACTTATTCCGAGAGGTCCATACCCAGTACCCTCAAAAAGTCAATGTCTGTTGTGGCATATTAGGTAGTCATATCGTAGGGCCAATAACAAGGCTTCTCAAAAAATATTGTTTTTTTTGAAAAATAATTCGTTAATAGATGATTTTGTCCCGATGGATCTGACCGATGTTTGATGAAAATCTGTGTCAGAAGTCACTAAGCAGAAATGAAAGACCCGGCTCGAAACACGTGTCACGGTTTTGTTAACCTTTTATATTGAAAATCTTAGAGTAAATTGTGTAAGCAATTTTTCCAGAGGTAACAATATTAATTATGTTTCAGTCCTCAATCATCCACCATTGCTATACGACAGTTTGTTCACGAATCCTATAATGTGAATTGGTTCTTTAGAACTCCAGAAATGAGACTTTCGGATTTCTGTTTTTGTTAATATTCACAAAATCTAGACCTGATCCGTCATTTAGCCAATTTTTTTTTCAAATATGTTGTTTGTAGTTGAAACATCGCAGATGAATACTACCCTGTAAAAATATGATAACGATATCGATGTTGAATGAATCATAAGAGATTCACCATAATGATAATGATTTAGGAAGGTGGGTTTGCAAACTAGCATCGAGATAGCTATTTCAGACTGTAAGGTGAAACCATGACTAAAGCCATTACCTGGTCAATTACATTGAATGGAATTGAGGTTTTGGAACTGAAGTTATAATTGAAATCTGTGGCATAGCTGAAATTCCCTTAAATCTCGTAATTGTCAGCGTTTGTAGGCAGTATAGTATGAGCCGTTATGGCGCTAATATCGTTGGAGGTATATTGCAACAAAACCGATAACAATGATGAAAATTTTCATTCTCAGTTTGATACTGGACATGACATACGAGAACAGAATTACGGTTCAATTGGTGACTTGCAAATAATGAACGGCTTCTTATGATCATGATCAAATAATCCACATCAAATTTTGTGTGAAAAATGGAATTGAGTGCTAAGAAACATTCGAAATGTTGACAGTGGCATATGGTGATTGTACTCGGAGTCAGAAAAATGTTTATAGAGGGTCGAGTGAATGACGACGACGACGAATGATGACGACGCTCGTCTTGGACGACTCATCACATCAACAACCGATGAAAATGTTGAAAAAGTGAAGGAAATTGTTATGGAGAATCATCGAATCACTATTAAAGAAGTTGCTGGGGATGTTGGCATATCGGTTGGCTCATTTTGAAGATTTCGTGCATGAAGCGTGTGACAGCAAAGTTCGTTCCAAAATTGCTGAATTTTTACAAAACATGACGTTGAATGACGTTAACGGCGATCCAGCTTTGCTTGAAAGAGTCATAACTGTTGGAAATCATGCAAATCATATGGTTAAGACATCGAAACCAAAGTCCAATTGACTCAATGGAAGATCCCAGGAGAGCCAAGACCAAGAAAAAACTCTCCAAGGTCATAGCTATACTAATGTTCAAAGATGCCTGCAATTCTTCTCTGATTCTATCATTACAAAAAAGTAGAGCCATGGATTTTTTTGGATTGATTTTCAATAAATGTTCATTTGATATTTCAAAAAGTTTTTGCAGATCATAGTTGAGGGAATATTCTACTGCCGCAGTATCTGATGGGTTAAAGGAAAAGTATAGCTGCGTGTCGTCTGCATATAGATGATACTTGCAAAAAATTAATGACTTTACGAACTGTGCAGTATAAATCGCATAAAATAATGGACCCAAAATACTTCCTTGAGGTACACCAGTGGTGACAGCAATCGCCGTCGATGTCTCATTTTTTTACACTACTCGCTGTAATCTGTTCGTTAGGAATGATTTCATCAAATCGCAAGCTCGCACAGAAAAGCCGATATGATTTAGAATTGCAAATAGAATTCTATGATTCAACATATCGAACGCTTTTGTGTAGTCCAGGAGTACCAGGATCGTTGCCTTACTTTCGTCCATTCCCCTCAAAACATCATCTGATACATCAGTCAATGCAGAGCTACAGCTGTAACCTGGCCGAAAACCTGATTGTTTCGCTGGTAAATAATTTATCGTGTTGATGAATGGTACTATTTGAGACTCAAAGGCTCTTTCGAGCACTTTCGAAAGAACAGGTAGAATGGAATCGAAACTGAACGTAAGTGTGAAAACTCTGATGGTGAACTTATTTTTGGCAGAGGATTGACGAGAGCTTCCTTCCATAACTGTGGAAAATAGGAGTTTTTTATACAAGAGTTAATTATATACGTTATATGTGGCACAATAAAGGGGCAACATAGTATTATGAGAGTAATATTAAGGTTATCACACCCAAATGCTTTAGACTTAATACCTTTCAAAGTTTGAAAAACAAATTCTTCATTAACCTCCACGAATGTAAAAAAATGTGGTAATTTTTCAGCAGTATATTCATCTAGTAAACTAGTGCTTGGCTGGCGAGAGTTTTTACATGAGTCAACAAAGTACCGATTGAGTGCCTCAACGTCCTGTAGTTTTTCTGGTAATGAACACTTGTTCACTCGTCAAAACACTGTTATCATGCTTCAGCCACCGTATTTTCCATATTCAATCTCTTGCGACTTTCTCCGGTACCCGAGATTGAAGAGAATGAAAGAACGACCGTTTTGTGACAATTGAGGAATTAAAAACCAAATTGCTGGGAGAGCTCAAGGACATACCAAAAAGTGCACGTCAGAAATTCTTCGAGGATCGATAAAACCGCAGTGTTCCATCTGAAGAAACTAGTTCAAAGAAGACAATATAGAAATTGATGTAAGAATGAATCATTTTTGGAAAAAATGAGAATCCACCTCAGTTTTTGAACAGAACAAGCTAAAAATTGTTACGTTTCGAGTTATTAGCTCATATGGATACGCATTTCGAGACCACGTTCATCCTCAGCTCGCCCTTTGACTTATGAGTGTTGTCTTTCATATAATAGTTGGTGAAGGGAAAAAACCACCTTAACCCATTTATTTTCTGTTCATATGTACTGTATATGATTATTCTTTGCTGTTGATTCGCTAGAAACATCAGTTTGCTTTTTGATTCATGTTGGAGTGAGGACACTGACCAGAATGAATTCTAATTCAACAGTGACATCGACCAATTTCAATGAAGAATTCTGGAAACAACCCCCCAGGCGTGCACCTTGTTGAACTTCTAAATAATTAAATTATTCATTACCATTTTTGATTAACTCGTCCAAGGTAAGATTCTCTTCTACTCTAATGCGGCTGATGACAAAATGAACAAAGAGACGAGTATTAATAATTATTGTTCCACAAGGAAAACCTAGAGAGAAATTAAATTGCTGAATATAACATAATTGTTGATTCAACGGCACTGAGGACGAATTTTCTGCAGGCTAAGGCGAGCCCAGATATTCAGATAGGTCACACAATTTCAGAAATGTCCCACTGTTTCTCAATTTAGTCGACACAGTGTCGCCGATGGAACGGCTGTAGATGTCACAAATACGAGAAAACCTTAGAAATTGTCAATGAGCATCTATACAGTTCTAATAAATAGTTTCAATATAACTGTGCTGGGAACCATTCTTTGAAAGAAAAGATTTTCCACTAGATATATGGGACCAACAATATGATTTTCCAATACTCCTGCTCAGACATTTATTTTCTCAGGAGTTTGAGTGTGACCTTCATGGAAAAAATATATGAATTTATGTCTGACCGATATCGCACGTTTTAGCGGTTTATATTATTTCAGTCTGAAAAAAGTGCACTCATCACTCACACAAATACTTTTCATGTAGAATTTCACTAGTTCGGACTTACATTGTCTACTATATAAAATGATTTGAAATCCCTGTTGTTGTTGACGACACCTTCATAATATGGAACCATGGGAATACTGAACTAGACGCCTTCCTGAAACACATCAACAGCGTGAGACCTTCCATCAATTTCACAATGGAGAAGGAAATCCACAATGAATTGCCATTCTTAGACGTTTTGGTGAAGAGAACCGACACTAAGTGGGAAACATCTGTGCTTTTGGGCTCTGTAATACGAAGGAAGGTCTCGAGAAGGAACTAGACATCATCAAAAATGATCTTCAACGGAATGGCTATTCCAAAGCGGTGGTAGAAAAGACTTTGGCTAAAAGACAGCAGGAGCCTTGCAAGGAAGAGAAGCCGTCACGACCAGTGCTTGCACTTCCCTACATCAGAGGATTATCGGAGAGGATAAGAAGAATTGGTTCCAAGTACAACATCAGAACCTGCTTCAGATCCGGTAACTTCCCACCTCGAAAAAATTTGTTTATGTAAGACCTTGGTTCTTTCCACATTCAGTTATATACATACATATATCTTATGTCACCCGAATCTAACCACAAATTATAAAAACAAAATCCAGAAAGTGCAGAACTCATGTCTTCGGCTGATACATGGAATAAGGAGGCACCAAAGGATTTCACATGAATTAAAAGAAACAAGATGGTTGAGTATGGAAAACAGGAGAGATCTCTGTAATGCATGTATGTATCATATCCACAACTTGAACATTGGGTTCAAGGGAACATTAACTCCCCCTTTAACTCATTCAGTTACCAGATTGCAGAAGTATTTAATAGTATCCCTTCCGAATTGAAACAATTGAGCTGAAGTAGTTCCAAAGTAGTATTTAAGATATTACTGTTGGAGTCAGCACAATGACAGGTGAAGTGTGCAGAGTATTGTCTACCACAACAGTGTATGTGCATACATCCGCAATTGAAGTTGGGTAAAATTAGGTATAGACTATGAACTCTGATAGTGAAGACAGCTGAAGGTTGAGTGAAAAAACAAGTCATCAGTGATATTCTCGCTGGATGAATTGAACTTCGACCTTCATTTTCATTATTTAATTTCTAGGCAAAAATGATGAGACATGTGTACAATTTCTTTTTTTTTTATTATCATTATCTTTATTATCATTATTCATTTTCTGAGGTATTTCTGAACGATGGTTGTGGAGACAGATAGATTTTCTTTCAGCTGACTAAATTCTCCTCATCTGCTGCTAAATCTCATTTGGCCATAATTCAAAAGATTTCATTTATATTGATGTATGGAAGGATATGAAAGGATTTTCACCATCATTATAACTTTTATGCCTAAATACTTTTTGTAAATTTCGGACCTCCTTACATTAAAAGCGTTTTTCAGATTATGGACAAGGCTGATTTCAACTGAAGCGTTCTCAATCTTGCTTTAATTAGGAAAAGAACATTCTTAGCCGAATTATAAAGTTTGAACTTCGGCTTCAACTTTCCGTATTGTTAATCGTTTATTTCAATATTGACAACTCGTAATTATCAGCTCGTAAACATAATTCACAGCGATTACTTTTGAAGGATTTCATATCAATCACGACAGATTTTCTGTTTCAAAAATTGGCCCTTTTAGTGAGTATAATAGTTTTCCGCGTCTTGTGTTTTTAGTAGTTTGACGTTTCGGCTATCACTACCCTGAGGTCTGAATCTGCCTACTCCTCAGGTAGTGACAAACTGCAATGGTTTCGTGATTTGACGCCGGGGCCTCAATCTTCTTACACCCCAGGTCCCGTCGCTGGTCTCTGCAAGGTTCTCAATTTGCCTACTCCCAAGCGTCGACTGAACAAGTCGTTAATTTGCGGTTGATCATATCAATTGAGTCGAAGAGTCATAATTTTTTTTTCACATTCAAACCAGAGAAGGATCTTACTCAGATCATTTCAGAAGTTGTGTAGACTTCATCTCAACTTCCACCAAATTAACCGTATCATCAGCACATGATATGAACGTCAAATTCATTATTCTGCATTATTGCGTTTGAGTAAGCAAGAGAAAGGATCGGGCCAAGTACTGTTCCCTGAGGTATTTCCATATCGATTTGTACTGATGCATCGAGCTTGCTACCAATTTTAACATTTTGTGTTCTTTTCTGCATCAGTATTTTAGAAGTTGTGGAAGTTCACTGATAATAATAATAATAATTTATTGAATCCTTCATGATCACAAGTTGATATAGGATACGTATAAGTATATTTTAGGTTATTCCAGAAGTGCGTGAAAAGATGGTAATTGGTTGGAGAGATGTCTGGAAAGTATGATGGGTGAGACCAAACATCGACGCTCGATTCGTTTTATTTATTACCCATAGGTAGAAAATCACATCTGGCATTGCAGATATTTCATTTTCTTCAAAAAATGATAATAGAGTGAGGAATGCAGATAAATTCCCCTCTTGTATTTGTGAACAAAACAAGACCAACTTTCTCTTGAAGGAGTTTATTTTGTCACTAGCTATGAAGGCTGTTGTGTTTGGTCCCCCAAGTCCAAAGTTCAGTGTGTTGAGTTTGTCAAAAATGTCGGCTAGGTAAGCCAATCTTGACAACCATTCTTCATCAGCAAACAATTTTTTCATGTCATGATTTTTTCCACTTAAAAACATGAAAACTCCGGATCATTTCAAAGAGACGGTTCAAAATAATCCCGCGAGATAACCACCCCACTTCTGTATGCAGGAGTAAAGTTTTGAACTTGCCAACCATTTCTTCACACATCAAGGAGAATAATCTTATGTTTATAGCCCTAGCCTTTATGAAGTTAATAACTTTCACAGCATCTGATAAAACGGAGTTAAGATTTTCCAGCATACCTTTAGCAGCTAATGCTTCTCGATGGATGACACAATGCGTACTTTTGCAGTTAGGAGCAACTCCCATCATTTTTGCTGCTAGTCCTGTCAATTTTCCTGACATAGCTTTTGCCCCATCTGTACACAAGTCAATACACTTGAATCAGGGAATGCCCACTTTGAGCACATATTCTTCAATTACCTTAAAAATAGTTCCGCTGTGGTGTTTTATTCGAGTGGTTTGCAGAAAAAAACTCTTCTATCACCTCTTCTTCATAATCAAATCGCACGAAAACAAGTAGCTGCGCCATGTTTGTAACATCAGTGCTTTCGTCAACTTGAATTGCAAAATAAGTGCATTCTTGGAGTTTCAAAGCCAGTTGTTCTTCAATATTATTAGACATATCGTCAATTCGTCTTTTTACTGTGTTATTTGACAGTGGTATTTTTTAAATTCCTTTGGCTGTCTTTTTTCCTAACACGGCTTGGACCATATCCACAGCGGCCGGCAGTAAAAGCGTCTCCCCTTTTGTGTGAGGCTTTCCATCTTTTGCAATTCTTAAACTAGCAAAGTATGATGCCTTTATCAAGTTAGTATCAGTATTGACAAACTACGTCAAACATGAGGTTTCTTTCTTTAAAAAACTAGATTTTCTTTAAAAAAATTCAATGGGCTTACCAATCAAATCAGGGTGCTATTTTGGTGTCGCATCAGTAAAGAAGGCTTCATGGATTGGTTCATGAAGTGTTTCAAGACATACAAAACATTGAGGAATAGGAATGTCACTGGTTTCAGTCCCTGGCTTCACTATAAAACCGTACTGTAAGTAACTTCCATCGTATTTACGATTGGCCGGTTATTTAAGTTTTTTAGCACAATCCTTTGAAGTAGACGAAGACGTCAAAAATCATTTCATAGTTCAGTTTTCTTATACGAAATCAGAATTAATAATTACAACACCCACAACGAACCTGTAATGCCAAGTGGAAGTAAAAGAAGACCCACAGGTAGAAAATGAAACACCTTTTGTTTACCAATATGGGGATTCCCTAAAGTGTTTTATTGTTTTATTACCTAGGAATTATAAATTACAATGTAATAGAAAAACAAAGATGTCAGGTCGTTCACTGGGTAAAACGAAATACCCATATTTCGTTTTTCTAGCGACCCGTGAGCTGAGTCATGTTTGCCATTAACAGCATGTTGCTCATATCACTCACGCGTACCACCTGAAACGTTCCCGCGTACCACTGGTGGTACGCGTACCACCGGTTGGGAACCCCTGTCGTAAAGGATCCACTTTTCATCACAAGTGACGCGATTCAAAAAATTATCGATTTGGTTGCGCGAAAGCAAAGAAGAACAGACTTCGAAACGTGACAGTTTCTGTCGATGGTTCAAATCGTAGGGCTCCCACTTTTCGTGATATCTATCAGCAAATCTTCTTCAAGCTACCTGTTTCGTCCCGTGATATTGATGACTCAGTAACGTAACCAATACGATAAAAAGTTATAAAGTATATTCCATTCAAGTCAAAAATTTCCCACCCCTCTTGAGGTGTTGACGGACAAATAGACAGAAGAAATGAAACGACGACACACTCAGACGAGAATAAATTACATGTTATAAGGGAATGACGAAGACTCAATTGGAAATTTCGGATCTGGAACTCCGACAATAGCTTATATTTAACCGCATTGGCGGGGTGCTTAATGAAAGCGCTCGACCCCCCGAGAAGAAATACGGCCGTAATCAAGAGGACCTTTAATGCTTTCCAGGATTGAGGGACATGGCTTGTTCAATTTCTTTTCGGTCAACCAATCAGTACACTGGGGGATACCACTCCATTGAACTATCAAAGCGGATTTTATGTTGTACAGATTGTTCATGCGAATATTTACATGATGAAATAGTGCGGGAGCATGAGGTTTCCGGGAAAACTCACGGTTTCCTGAGAGATTTTCACTATGAAAGATCTACACCACAAGACAGCTTTCTCAAACAGGACTGGTGAAATTGTCCCAATTTGAAACCATTAATGGTGGAAACTTTAGCCAGACAAATGCAGAAGGCTCTCATATTTGAGTCACTGCACTTGCTCAGGGCACATGATTCTTGAACCCAATGATCACTTACCCCACGATGTGGGGAGTGGAGTTGATAATGCTGGCGCGCCCTTTCGAATGTAATGGGGTTTCGGGGGATAGGACCTGACCAGCGCAAACTCAGCTTGAAAATAATAATAATAATGACGATAATCAAAATATAATAATGATAATGAATAAGCGGGGATGTCTACCAACACCTGACGTCTTTGGTGAGTTGCTCCACCATTTAGTAGACCAACTAGTGCAAGGCCACACTGGTAGCCTAGGTGCACCCGGGAAGGAGAACATTATCCTTTCTCCGGTGCCGGTCGTGGGTCTAGAGGGCTAATCATCCGGTAGAACCAAAAGTCGGTTCCTGGCAATCAAGAAAGGGACCCCCACCATCGACCCTCTCGCAGGGGTCAGGGGCAAAGTGGTGGGTCCATAACGATAATTTGCCTGCCGATGACGTATCTGGAAATGACAACGGTCGCTTTGAGTGTACGCATGAGCTGAGAGATAGCCATATGCGCAAAGAGGGAACAAGGCCCAGTGGCCTGATGAGATCGGCAATTGCGAAAATGGTCAAATGTTACACCCATGCTCAATCCCTGAAAAGATGGGATGGAATCAAAGGATGCAACTTGCCAGGATCACCCTGGGCGACCCTGGGAAGCTGGCGCCGAGAAAATATCTGGCGATGACCAGGAAAAATCTACGCTCAACAGTAGAGTTTCTGACTGGCCACTGTCAACTGAAGAAATATCTCCATAATATGGGTGAACAGAAAGATGAGACTGCCAGGTATGTCCTATGCGAGTGCCCGGAGTTATCGTCAATAAGATTGTGTGTGTTCGGCCTACACCTGCCGATATAAAGGAGATGTCTCTCAGTGACCTGTCCACCTTCCTGGAAATGATAGGATGGACGATGATCTAGGAGGTCAACTCCTCGTGAGGATATACAATGGGTCGCATGTGGCCTAAGTGATGTGGTCTTACAATCACCCTCTCTACTCTACAGATACAGAGAGGAAACAAGGCAAGAATGCTTGCTTTATGGGTGAAATACATCTAACAGAAAAGGCTGACATCTGTCAAACCAATACCATCGTGTACATCGTCAGCAAAACCACGCAGAATAAAATTTCAGAATGCTGTGGTGGAGGTATCACTGACAAGATTGTAAATAAAATAAAAGAGTCTCAAGTTTTTCACAATAATAGCAGAAGAGCCCACATATTTGTCTGTTAAAGAACAATTCACAATTTGTCTAAAGTATTTTACCACCAAGAAAGGTTTCATCTAGTTTGTGGATGTGGTGGATCTCACTGATGGAAATTCAGCTCACACAATTTTACAGAAGCTAGGTTAGCTTGGCTTTGATTCGGCTAATTGCCGAGGAGGAAAATTGGTTGCCTAAAGTACCCGAACATCAGGATATTACTGCAACTGTTGTGCACCTTTCCTGTGACCAGGGTCGTCGCCATGGGGGGGGGAGGGGAGCCTTCCCCCCCTG